>CM047878.1:17477187-17504544 GCA_026212405.1 Petrea volubilis
AAGGAAAATACCTTTGCAATTAAATCACATGGATAAGTAGGATTCAGGTTTTCCATTATAGTTTCTACGATAGTCTCTATTTTTTATCTTCATATTGCCGGTCGGTTACTTGATTTGCTATATCACTGCCTCCTCTTTAAGCCATTTTTTTCTTTATTTTGAAAAATCACAGATGGCGAGCAACTAAACAAAGTAATCAACTGGTCCGGTCAAGTCACAGCAGATGCTGATCGTTTTCTTTTAAGTTTTACGTCTATTTTTTTTTTTTAATGATAATCAGAAGCAAGCAGCTACAAAGAAAGCCATAGAAGCATGGACCAGATTATGCTCCAACAGTATTTCTTTTTAGGAAAAGTTCAAAGATGGCCTCATTCAACCAATACTGTTTCTCTACAAGAAATTGGAAGAGTGGATCAAACTATGCTTCATGACATATTTTTCCCTGAACTTTCCCAGCCATTCAGAAATTATATTTGCAAAAACTGTTAAAACCACCAATCACATATAAGATAATATTGTGAAACCTGAAGTTGCGGGAAGTCCTCCCTCATCAGAAATTCAACAAAGCGGGGAACAACGCCGGCTTGAATTACCTCCTGAATTGGAGGACTGCGTTCTGCCAAAATCCATGATAAAGAGAAATTATATTTAATAACCATAAGCCAAAAGGTAATGATTCTTTTGGAAATCAAAATCACTAAGAACAAAGTATAACCTATTGATAGTAGTTTACGAAATTGGGTGGTTGCCTCAAGTTGTTTACTCGCATCATCAGTCCAAACACTTGCAACCATTGATGGTAGATTTTCCAACTGCACCTACAATAGAAAGAACCAAGAATTAACACAAAACTTCACGACATTAACACCAATGAAAACTTTTAATAATTAGAATGAAACTTAATCCCGATTATTTATACCCTAATGAGGTTTATAGACTAATTATCAGTCTAGAAGAAGAAACAATGTCCAACACAAGCCAGCGGCATCAAAACATCCAAATTCGGTTCAGGAGGAGGAGAAGAACAGAAACCAACATCAAAACTTTACTCAATGATTATAGACCAACCAAACTAGCCGTAAGACAGAAAATTCAAAATCGCAATGCCAGAATACGTACAATCAATTAAATGCTATAAACCCTAGCATCGGAAAAAAACCAAAACACTAAACAATTCAATTCCATCGTAGGCCCACAAAAACCTACCCTCCACAACCTCAAATCGAAACACACATAAAACACTCGCACAAAACCTAAACCATCGAAAACTTCATCAACCAAAAAACACATACAAATTCGTATATGTCTACCTTTTTCTCGATGCCAGCAGTGGCTTCGACGGGGATGGCAAATTGCTGGATGCCCTCACGGCGCTTCTTCTGGAGGCTCTCTTCGCGGCGGTTCTTGCGAATCTCGACCATGTTGTCCTCTCTCCGGCGGCGCCCCTCCTCGGCGTCGACGGCCACCTTGTACCTGTTGCGGCGGACCTCGACGCGTGCATTAGGCCTCAGCGACATCGTTACACACAAGAGTAAAACTATCTCGCTGAGAGAGAGATTGAAATTTTGGTGTTGCACAAGTTGAAATCTTTGAGTGGCGGAGCGCAGTGGTTGAGGGATTTATACAGGGGTTTATAGCGTGTGTGGGAAATGGGGCTTCTCGATAAACGGGCATGGATCAACAGATATTTACGGGAATGGGACTTAGCAAATTTGAATTTGAATATGCGGATGAGGGAAATACCCGAATTTGAATACTTGGGCTTTCTCACGCTTAGCCGTTTAGCCCACTTGGATATATATTGGACCTCATTATACTGTGAGGGGCTAAGTTAAAATCTTTACGGGTTCGTATCTTTTTGTCTAATTTTATTTTTTTATTTTTCGTTAATCGGCTCGCAATTTTTATAGATATTTCAAACATTTATCAGATTGGGGTTTGATACTGCTAGACCAAGATCAAAGTCGATTATCATATTTTATAAATAAATTAGGATTCAAAATTTTTCAAATTTGCTTCAAACCAAACTCATTAACAACCCCAAATCATCATATGCTTGAAAAATAATTTAACACTAGTGGAGCGAGCGCATTCGATGTGTATCCTCAAAAAAGAAACCCACACTTTACACCCTCGAAAATATAAAAATTAGCAAGTTGCACCCCATAGACTTTTGAGCCATCTTATCCATCGAAATTGCAATAGATTGAGGGACGAATATGCCACTTTACTTATAATTTTTTCCCGCCAAAGCCTTGGACAACCAAGTCATATTTAACTATACTAATGACATGATTAGTATGCAGGAATATAGTGATAATAGAATGGACATTCCCACGTCTATTCCTAATTACGCGATTTGTATAGTTTAGAGGTGGGAATCACCATTCCCACATATGTGGGTTTAGTGATTTATTCCGTCCTACATGATTTTCGGTATTCGCAACAAGTTAACGATGTACTATTTTTTTATATTATTAACACAATACTTATTAAATTTATCATATTTTATAAAGTTTATATTTACTCTAATTAAATATTACTAAACGCATTAAATATGTATTAAATCATATTTATTACATAAAATCTCTATATATATACAAAAATCATATATATTTATAATTTATATCTAATATTTCATTTTAAAATGTATAATATATTAACATGCACTAACATATATTCATATATACACATATATGATAATATAATTTACTGATATATTTGATATTCATAATGAAACTGTATATTAAAATTATTTTAGGTGATATATATTATATCAAATGCACATATAATTACATATATGAATATAAAATAATCGACACCAGTGCAAACTTTATATGAGTACATAAAATATAATATAAATATTATGTATAAAAATTAATATATCTATATATATATATAAACGTATAATATATATACATTTATATTATTTAAATTAAAATTTTAAAATATTTTTTATATATAAATTATTTGAATCATATACTTGATTTATTTTTATGCATTCGATTCATTACTACTTATAAATTAACAAATATATTAATGGGAATGCTATATCAATATCATTCATTTTTCATCTTTATTCCATTCTTAACTTCATTCCATTCACGCCTAAATCATTTTCTGCATACCAATCATGCTATAAGACCTTAAAAATCTAAGCTCCCAATGTTTCATTTAATTTTATATAATGTTTTAATATCATATGTCTAAATTAATAACTTTTCCTATTTTTATATGTTTCAAATATAGATTAAAAGAAGAGTAATTGCATCACACTTGCTTTAGTTTTTCGACCACAATCAAATATTATGGTATTGTATCTTAATAAATATATATATGCTAATATTCTACCATTCATATATAATATTAATTTATTAATTTTAAATTTTTTTAATATTTTCATCAATTTTATGATAAGTAAAAAAGTAAATTTAAAATAAGATGAAATTCAAAAAATAAATAGAAAAGAAAATAATAGAAGGTAAGATGAGAGAAACAAAAATAAGAAAAGAAAGTTAAAACACGTGAAAAAAGATATAGAGAAAATAGGTGGGATAAGAGATTAGACTTTAGACCAAAGACACCAAAAGGTGGATAGCGCCCCCCCCCCCCCCCCCCCCCCAACACACACACTTTGATTGCGTCTGGTAGAAATTTATAGGTGAGATTGTATGAGTATCTCACCTATAATTATGTTTGTTAGAATATTTTTTGGCCCTTTATAAAGTTCAAGCCCGATTTTTTTTTTCACTCAATTTATGATAGAGCTTTTTTTTAAGCAAAGCAGTTCACGTTTGAATACAGTAGTTAAAAGTGCTATAGAATGTGATTTTATTTGAAATTACTTTAGGGTAGTTTCTAAAAAAACCATTTTTAGCTTTTTTTCTAGCTTCTGTTTTTTTTAAAAAGCACATCCAATTATAATATTTTTTTTCTGAAGTGTTTTTTTTCAAAAAAATACGTACTTTTTCTCTGAAAAAAGTCCATCCAAACGGGTCTGTAATCTAATTGATTTGGATTGAGTTAATATGATTTGTGAATTACTATATTACTCTTAAATTTATATGATGTGGCCCAAATTTAAGGTTTTTTTTTTCTTTTGTAATTTGCTTCTAATCCATGTAGGAAAAAGAACACTACCAAACAATCTTTGGGTTAAAAGCATACCCCCCTGTGAAAATGATAATAGGCAAATTACCTCCCTGAACTAAATAAAAAAAGCATTCAACCCCCCTGAACTTTAAAAAAAAGGCATTTAACCACCCCCAGCATATGGAAGTGTCTAGCACTCGTGATTTCCGCGACTGGTCCACATATTTTGTCATGCAAAATGTCTTTCTTGCCCTTATTTCCCAACATTCAAGTCCAAAACTTAACTGCTTTTTTATGTATCACTTTTATTTTATAAATTTCAATTTAATGCATATGAGTTATTTTGTGTAGTTGCAGCAGTTTCACTTTTTAACAAGTTCTTTTAGTTGGAATGTTGCTTGCAAATTTTTTGTCTTACTAATATTGTATTAAACATAATAAAAATACTCTAGCATTGATATTGAGCAAAAAACTATTCATGGCACAATAGTTCATAATATTCTAATCCACTTTCCGAAAGACGTTCTATAACCGAAGAAAGGTGGAGACATTCATAAGAATATTGGCCTTCATAACAATGATTCATAATAGTGTGTTTGATCCCATCACTCTTTTGCTCTCCTTTGCTTTGACCTCTCTTTGGTGGTCCTTATAACATCAACCACGGTTAGCTTCTTTGTTCTATTTGTTGGTATTTTGGTTGTTGGTGCTCTTCGAACTGAACTACTTCTTTTGGTGCGCTTAGATCATTAATTGGTATTTGTGAACAAGACGCACTCTTGTTTAATACCGTTCTTGTTGTCGAAAATTTGCTTGATTCAGGCATTGTATTCCCTAACAACTCATCAACCCTTGGACTCTAATATGAGACCGATTTTCTTCTTTCGTGATTTTTGTGTCGCTGCACCAATACCTTAAGCAAGGAGCCAAATTGAAAGTAACACACACACACACACACACACACACACACACATATATATATATATAAAGAGTAACTAAAAGCTAGAATTGTCAAAATTATGTAATGTAATACCTTTGCAGCAGTTGATGGTTGAGATGACCGTGATAGATCCTCAACAATTTGAGTAGCATCATTTGTTTGAGATGCTATTTCTGGAGCAGCAGTAATCTGAGTAGCCTAAGAAGTAAAAAAAAAAAAAAGAAAGAAAAAGAAAATTAGACAAGTAAACATGACATTTTTGTTAATTGAACACAAATGAAACACTTCAACCTTGTAAAACTTTGACTTTGGATGGGTTGGATTTCTACAAGCTCCCTTTATTGTGGCTTGGTTGAAGGAAGACAATTGCTGCATGTATAAATGAGCCCCTTTCTTGTTGATCTATTGTTTTGCAACTCATCGGGCCCTTTTTTCCCTCATCTTTGTTGGTCTTCCCATCTTCTTCTTTATTTTTGGTGGTCTAAAAAGCTCATAAGAGGTCTTGATGTAATTTGTTTGTCCTGGCATACCATAAATCATGTTCTCATAAACCCTCATATATGCCTCTTTCTTAAAGCAAGAATCAACATAATTTCAAGCCTTTCTCTTCAATGGGAAATAGAAGACAATGTATGGCAACATGGGTAAACTACATAACTGGACCATCTTCTTCGCCAAGATCACTCCACCAATCAAGTTGTTGTACATGCATCATGAAGCTTCTATGTATTTGTGAATCTGTTGCATCCTCATCTTGTGAAGCTGAGTTGGATAACATCGATTGTGCATAGTCACTGTCTAATGAATCATCAAATTCTGATCCAATATCTTCTTGTAATGGATTTTCTTCATATTCATCCGTTGATTTTCTTTTACCCTTGTCACCTCTTGAATGGTTTAATGGTACATTATCAAATTCAATTGTATTATCAATATGTTCAGTCACAGCAACCCCATAATTGCAATCTTGTCCCACATTCCCTTGAATATTTTTAAATTGTTGGGTTGCTGAAGACACATTTCATCATCAAAATTAATCCCAGCCAACAACTTCCTCATTTCAGGCTCTCTTTCATCTCCTTCCAATCTCATTTCATTAGGAAGAATGTTACCTTGTATATCAACAACTACAATAGGATCACATTCATCGATAGCATATAGCACCACAAGTATGTCCACCCCTTTATAATTTGATCACAAACTACCTAAGGTCATATTTACCAAGTCAGGAATTAACAACCTAAGCCCCCATCTCCAAAGAATACCCAGGCAATTGATAATAAAATTGTACTATACTCCTCCTGCCTCCACATTTTCCATACAAACATATAATGCTTCCAAGTTGGCTTCTCAATAAAATTTCCACCTACCCCCATCTCTATAGTATGATATTCATTCATCTGAATAAAGTAAGCAAAATAATCCAAAGTTTAGTCAAAGATTGCATACAAACTAAGTCAACTAATTATTAAATAAGAATTAAAAAAAAAACTTTATAAAAATAGGAGTTGCGAACGACCATGTTTAAAGTAATAAGACAAACTTTCTTGGAGCCGCCATGTTTATAAATGAAAGCTAAATACTCCTTCCGTCCCATAATAAATATCATTTTAGATTATTATACAAGGATTAAGAAAATGGACTAACACCATTAATTGTGGATTGATTTGACTAAAATATCCCCATAATTAATGAGTTGGGAGATTTTTCAAAAAATTACAAAGTTATTAATTATTATCTAAAAATATATTAGAAAAATACTAATAAATTCTCTCTTGAAATGCTAGAAATACATATATTATGGGACAAAAAATTATTTCTAAAACGACATCTATTATAGAACGAAGGGAGTATTATATTCACAATACATTGATGCTTGACTTTGTGAAAACAGAACTTAGCAACATGCGTACTCAATGTTTTGGCACAAAAGTAATGTATTAACCGTGGGGACCTCAAAAGATACACACAAATCTACTTTTGCTGACAAAGTAACCATTGAAGTGGACAAACATGGAAAAAAATTTCAGAGAAATATCAAACTACAAAGACGACAAAGCACGTATCGTGATAGAAACGCAGTAGAATTCTTCACGATATTGATCGGATAATCGAAACAGTTCAAGTTCTTCACACTAATATGCAAATTATTTCATTAATTATATGAATCGTAAGGAATTAATTTAGGTTTTAACTGTACTAGGGTTTTCAGAGAAAAGGAAAATTCCCAAAATCAATTTGTCTTTGCTCAGAATTACAGACCGTCTTCCACTGTCAAGGTAATAATTTATATGAGGGTGATATTGTCTTTACAAATTAATTTAACAAGCTGGCAGGAAAAGGAGGCAGTGGGCTTTATTTTTTAAAGTTCAGAGGGGGTTGAATGCTTTTTTATTTAGTGCAGGGGGTTAATTTGCCTATTATCATTTTCACAGGGGTGTAAAATGCTTTTAACCCAACAATCTTTGAATGATATCTTATGAAATAATACTTGCCACAAAGAAAAATAAAAATTAAGCAATGGATTGATAACAGATTTTATGACATGTGTATCGAATGGTTCCGTTATGACATACAATCTTGTAATGCTACCAAATGCAACTTTTATGAATCGTATAGCTAACAAGATAAGAAATGAATGCAATTTTGGAAGATGTGTTTGGATGGACTTCAATTAAAAAAGTAAATATATACTGGTGACGATATATTTGAATGAGATATGTTTCTTTATGTGAATGTAGCAATGTGATTATAACTTTGTGTTGAATTTTTTATTTCTAGCTTCTTGTCCTTCGGTATGCAAAGATACTACTAAGTGCTAACAAAATAAAATAAATATACTAATATTAAGAGGGTGTTTGGCTAAGCTTATTTAAAACATCTTATAAGCTCCTACATCTTATAAGATGTTTTAGGAGCTTATAAGATGTTGGATCTTATTTTAAAAATAAGTTATTAAAGTGTTTGGATAAATAAGAAGGGGTATAGCTTATAAGATGTTAGTAATGACAATATTGTAATTAATTTAGTTGAAAATAAAGGAGCTTGATAGATCTTAAAAAATAAGTTGCTACCTCCTTACTTTTTAAAAAAAAGCTTATAAGCTCTTAAACATCTTATTTGAGGAGCTTATAAGCTCCATCTTTAAAATTTTTGCCAAACACTTTACACCATCTTATAAGCTCTCAAACATCTTATAAGATGTTTTGAGGAGCTTATAAGCTTAGCCAAACACCCTCTAAGTAGAATAAGAATTCACATGTTTTGATGAAAGATCGAACCCAATATCTTATAATCTTAGAATTTAATTTCACCACTTAAACTACATCTTATCAACCTCCTTTGTGCATATTTGTACCATATTTTTTAAGGAGATGTTTGTCTAAAATTAGTTAATTCTGACTAAATGATGAATTTTTAAAATTTTGATATTTTTTAATTGATAAATGAATTTTAATTGTTGGCTAACATTAATAATGAGTTTTTTTTAAAAAAAATTCTAAATCTTTAAAAAATCTCATCAATGATTTCTTAATTCTCTCGATCATTCGATTTTTGCTCAATGACTGTTTTTCAATGTGTACTTTTTCCTTATTTATTTATTTATTATTATTATTATTATTTCTTTTCCTCTTTCTTTTGACAGAGAGATTTTTATTCCAGCCTCAGGTTTGAAAGTAATGAAGCATTCGTCACCTCGATGAGCATTTAATATCAGACGTCCTTCTTTCAACCATAAAATTTGTTGTTCAGCTCTTATTATTAATGTTTATGTTGTTCTCTTTCCATTCATATCCTATATGATTAGATTTATATTTTAATAATTTCCGCAATAGTTTCTTTATTTGTTTATTAGTGTCTATTTTCTATGGTCATGTTTTGATAGATAAATCTCTTAAATACTTTTTTTTTTTCCTAATTCTTTTTATTAGAGTAGTGCCCAACAAGTCAATGAGATTGAAGATGCTATTAAATACTCTTTGTAACAAACAATCTTTTCAATTAATTATAGAATTGAAAGTTTATACTTTTTTGAACACTTTCATCATAATGTGTAAGTTATATACATATGGTTGAATCTCCTAAATCACATAAGGTTATGAGACTTGGCCTCGCAGAGAGATGGAGGTCTTGAAACAATTCTCTAAGGAGTGATTTAAATCACTTTAAGTCGAAGAGTCTAACAAATACCAGGGGCATTAACAAAACTCAAATTAAGATTTGTAATTATTACATATCTCAAATTGGAGGATGTCTTTTTTTATAGACATTAAATGTAGAGACATTCATGTGCATAACTAGGTGCTCATTAGAGAATGAGTTCACTGAGGATCCCATCGAGAAACACCTAAATGGGAGCACTAGTTGCACACCAAATTAGGAATTGTTTATCAACTTATAGTGTGCATTAATTAGTTCTTAGATTTGAGGCTCCATAGTAATCTTGTACATGTGCATTTATTCTTTGATATAGGTACCGATCCCATGGCGGGTCTTATGATGCCTATATTGGGTATAAATCTCCCATGTATGAAGGTTTGTGAGAGTCGATAAGAATCCATTTGCTCACCTTGTAGAGTGAGTAAATCTCTTATGTGTTCTATTTTAACTAGTCTACGAAAATCCGTGGTCACAGTAGAGACAACGATTAGAAATGAGTTTTTTAGATCGATTGTCGAAAAGACTAATTATAAATAAGAACCATATAATTGAGATTAAAAGGATTTATGATAAATCTCATATCCTATACCTCAATTGGGAGATTGAATAATGGAATGAATGTATTCCCACAATAATCATAAGCAGACAGGTTTACACATTACACTTCATCTATTAACTAAGCATCGCAGGCTTGTTGTTGGACATCGACCACGATAGATGGGTACTATGAATTAGAATGTGTTCTAATCTATAAGTGATTAATTAAATGAGTTTAATTAATCGATTGATGAATTTATCATCTAAAATATCGTAATTAGTTGCGAGCTCATTTCTAATCGATTGGTCAACTTAAGGGATTACACACAAATGAATGTATAAACTCCTAAACGTACATGAAACACTTAATTGGATTAAATCAAAATATTGATTTAATCAAATGAGATGCACTATATTCGATTGATTAAGCTAATTAATTAATTGAATCAATAAGTTGATTTCATTAAATTAAATAAAAGAGTTAATTTAATTGGGCTTGAGAGCTCAATTCATTAATTAATTAGATATTAATGAATCAATAGAATATATTAAGTTAATTGATGAGTTGAATTAAATTAAATAGTTAATTTAACTGAATAAAGTTAAAGGATTAATTGGACCTTAAGGCCCAAGCCATTAAGTAATTTGGTGGATAAAATCAATTTAGTGAAATTGATGGAAGAATTAATTAATTAAGAATTTGATGATTATATCAATTAAATAGAAATTTATTTGAATTGTGATTAACATAAGAATAGAGATTCTTATCATTATCAAATTAGGGCTCAAGTGAGGATTTATTTTCAAACAGTTTGAAATGGATTAAAAGAATTATTTATATATATACACACACATATGGATACATATTATATATATATATATATATATATATGTATATAGAGGTACCTGAGATAGATAGACGGATATATATATGAAGGTATCGGATTTTATACTCGAAGAGTTTGAATGAATTTTGAATTCATTACTCGTGTATAAATATCACAAAACGGCCAGGCAACGTTTAAGGAAAAAAACACACACACACACATCAAAAGTTGTAGTGTGTGTGAAACAAAAGCAATGATTGCCAATTATATTACCAATTCTCATATTTGATATGGGAATGCAATTGTTCTCGGCCGAATTTGCTTATACGTACTATGGTCGCATTGCCGATCCCTTTTGTTTCTTAACTTAGCACAATTTGATCCTGATTTATAAGATATTCTCGAGACCAATTTTGTTAGAAATAAATACACACTTCTCAATCTAAACCCTTCTTAGGAGTTATTTTAGAAGTTAGAATAAATGCAGTTTCATATAAGTCCTTTTGGTTATTGGTTCAATTCCAACATAGAACTGAGAATATGAGGCGATTCATTTATGTGGACTATCTTTAGAAGGAGAACACTTAGGCTTCTATGCGTGTGGATATATTCGGGTTCGTGGATGCAATCAAATTGGGAACTCAAAGGATGCTTCATATTTGAATATGATAATTTCCTACATCAAACGGAAAGCTCACATGTAAATTTCGTTTGAACTTTATTAAACATATTTGTTGTTTGCATTAGATTTGCGTCGAAATAGCAACGGGATGTGATTTTACATAATCGTTATGTGATGAATTTTTAATATTTTCACTGTGTTAGCATCGCGAGACCTATGTGAAACTAACACTTTTCCATTGTTCTCACTTTATTTATCAAATTCTTTATTTATTTGTTTTATTTTTGTGATTTTCTAATGGGTGGAGGTAGGCCTGTCAATAGGTAGAGTTCTATCCTACCCTGATCCTAACCCTAAAAATATCCGATTAAACATATTTTATATCCTACTCTACCCTATTTAAATATTTACCCATTGGGTATGTGTATTGGGTCTACCCTATTTTTAGGGTAGAGTTTGGACCCTAACCAATCATATATATTTTTTTATGTCTTTATTTGATATTGTGTTTGTTTTTCAACTCTCACACACAGTTAACACATACAAATGCATTTACACACACTATACACACACACACACACAAACAGAGTTTTCAAGCACACACTGTACACACGCACACACATTTTTTTCACACACTGCCAACACATTTTTTTCACGTGAATGCAGTGTGTGTGTGTGAAAATTGTGTGCAGTGTGTGTGTGAAAAATATGTGTGCAGTGTGTGTGTGTTAAAAATTTATGTGCACAGTGTCTGTGTGAAAAATATGTATGTGTGTGTATGTGTGAAAAATATGTGTAGTGTGTGTGTGAAAAATGTGTGTGCAGTGTGCGTGTGTGTGTGTGTGAAAAATATGTGTGGTGTGTGAATACCCATTGGATAATAATATATGTAGTGTGTGAATACTTATTGGGTATTATTACCAAATATGTAGGAATGGATAAGGCCTTATCCTAACCTATTCATTTGAAGTAGTATGGGTAAGGGTAGGATATGGGTAGATTTTAAAATTTTAGGGTATGAGTAAAGTATAGGTAGAGAATGAATGGGTACGAATAGGATAGAACCCTACTCATTGACAGGCTTAGGTGGAGGTGATCTATTGGATTTTAATTAATAGCTAAATATTTTTTGATTCTTTTCGATTGGAGTTTAGCATAATATAGTTATGCATTTGGCATAGAGACCTTATCTTTATTCATGAAAACAGTTGTTAACTAAACACCACCAACTTGGATCAATAACTAGTCGATGCCCTATCACCGTGTACTGTATGGGGAATAATTTCTACACATATAAAGAGAGTTAGTGGCAGAGCCACATACAATCCGGGGGCACGTGCCCCTTGCTTCAAAATTATCCCATCTATATGTATCATCAAATTTAAATAACCCCCTAAACATCCATCAGGTACCCTCTTGATTTTTAAATTTTTATTATTTTTGCTTTGATGCAATAATAACAATAACATAATCATCACCACCACCACCACCACCACCACCAACAATGATAATAATAATCCGAATATTAACAACTCAACTAATAAGACAAATCCAAAGAAGTCCATTAGCAAAAAATAAAATGATTAATAAACCTAAACAACAAAAAACAATTCCATTTAAAGGTAAGAAATTTTTTAGTTTTAAGACCACTTTGTCACACACTTGTTCCTCAAACAAGCTTACGCGCGGCCTTAGCTCCTTGTCCGCCCCTTGCGGTACTAGCTAAGTCAGCCTCTCTCAAAGTTTTGTGTGTGAAGAAGATGGAAAAGAAAGGTTTAGAGGGCAAAAGAACAAAGAAGGAAGTTTATAAGAAAGATTAGGAAGTAAGATCTTCTTAAGAAAAGTTACTCTCTTATTCACTCTCAAAACTTGGACATCTTACAAATGACCCCCTCTCCCCTATTTATAGTCTTCCACCTCCTCAATGGACGGTAGAGATCTATTTGATCCAACGGTTGAGAGAGGTTCTCTGGAACTCTCTACTACACTCCTATATTATCCATAATCTTCCACTACTTTCTATAATATTCTACACTTATCTACAACGTTCTAGACTATTCTATACTATCCTACCACCATCTAGAACTTTCTATACTCTTCCAGGGTCTTCCAAAATATTCCAGGTTGTTCTGAAATTTTCCAAAACCTTCTAGATCTTTCTAGATTTGTGTAGAACTATTTAGAATATCGTGGAATATTCTAGAATTCTTCCATTTTGAGCCTCTAAGCTTCGAATTAGAAAGAAAAACCTTATCTTCTGAACTGTTATCGAGGCTTAGAGTAGTAGTTCGTGACAACTTGGTCCATTTTAAGCCCAATAACAATAATCATTTAGCAATTGCAATTTACGAAAGACAAAATTTTCTCTTCACTTTACCTTTTCTAGTTTCCACAACAAGTTCTTGGCTCTTTCTATATTTTATAACAGGTAAGGATTCACGATTTGGGGTGCATCAAATTTGAATTTTCAATTTCTTGATGAAGTCAATTGAGAATTTTGTGACTTATCAAAATTCAAGATATAATTGGTGAGTTTTTCTTTTTCTATGAAAATTTATTTTGTGAAGAGAGCATTTTTCTGCAATGAAGATAGTGAAGAACAAGTTCGCATGATTGCATGGGAGATGGTTGGAACTTGGATGAATGATTGCTTTGTCACTTATATATAAAGATGCATTTAATAGTATTGATAATGAGCTAATTATTCAACGTTTTTAGAACATGAAATCGCATCATGGACAACTATTGTGCATATAATTTTCAATTATAATAGTTTTTAATATTTATTATCGCTTCTATGCTTTTAGGTAAAATTGATAGATCTTGTGTTATATATATACATAAATGTATATTTATATATTTTTTGAATTAATATTTTTATTATCGATAGAATGTATATTGAAGTGGCGAAGTCGGTAGTTGCCCCCGACCCCAGGGTCCTGACTCCACTACTAAAGAGGGTCATTGAATAAGTAGTTAAAAAACATGTAACAATACAAAATATTTTATCTTGCACATTATAATTATGCTTTGATTTTCAAATACCCAAATACAAATTTTAATGAAAAATGGCATTATCAAGTCCCCCCCCCCTCCACACAAAAAAAAAAAAACCATGGCAATGAGGAGTAAAGTTTTTTATATTGATTACTAAAATATATGCAATTTAGTATGAAAAATTATCTTATTAAATTTGTTATTAGGAATTTGAAAATTTTACATCACTACAAGAAAATGCTCAATTTTCGGCGGATTTTCAGCGGAATTTCGGCGGAAAATTAAAAAAAAATAAAAAAAAATTTAAAAATTTTCGGCGGAAATTCCCGCCGAAAAATTTAAAAAATTAAAAATAAATAAAAAATAATAATTTTGAAATTAAAAATAAATAAAAAATAATTTTTTTTAAATTTTTCGGCGGATTTTCGGCGGAAAATTCAGCCGAAAAATTTAAAAAATTAAAAATAAATAAAAAATAATTTTTTTAAATTTTTCGGCGGATTTTCGGCGGAAATTCTAGCTGAAAAATTTAAAAAATTAAAAATAAATAAAAAATAATAATTTTGAAATTAAAAATAAATAAAAAATATTTTTTTTTAATTTTTCGGCAGGATTTTCGGCGGAAATTCCCGCCGAAAAATTTAAAAAATTAAAAAAAATAAAAATAATATTTTTTAAATAAAAAATAATATTTTTGAATTTAAAAAATAATAATAAAAAATAATATTTTTTAGATAAAAATAATAATATTTCTATATATTTTTAAAATATATTAAAATTTAAAATTTTTATTTTTATTTGAATTATTATTATTATTTTAATTTGAATTAAATGAATTTTGTATGCTATATATATGTATATAATATTATGTATTATATATATAAATTTTTTAAAAATTTAAAAATATTAAAATTTTCAAACAATAAAAATGTATTATTATTATTAATTAGTTTAATTATTTTATTTGAATTGTTGTATGATATAAATATATAATGTAATGAATTATGTCAACAAAGTGAACATAGCTCAACGGTAAGAGTGTTGTTTGCCAACCG
Organism: Petrea volubilis; assembly: GCA_026212405.1. Taxonomy (NCBI): domain Eukaryota; kingdom Viridiplantae; phylum Streptophyta; class Magnoliopsida; order Lamiales; family Verbenaceae; genus Petrea; species Petrea volubilis. Next base: position 17,492,419 of record CM047878.1, read on the forward strand.
AGAGGTCGAAGGTTCGATGCCCACCAACTCCAAAAGTTGGGATATTTTCGGGGGCGTGTATGCACGCGCGCGCGAGTTGGGGCGAGGTCTCGGGTTCGACTCATTGGCGTGGCGATTGAAATTTTATTTTCAAAAATATAAAATAAATTTCGGCGGAATTTCCCGCCGAAAATTTAAAAAAATTTCGGCGGAATTTCGGCGGGAAATTCCGCCGAAAATATATTTAATTAAAAAAATAAAAAAATAAATAATAATTTCGGCGGGAAATTCTGCCGAAAATATATTTAATTAAAAAATAAATAAATAAATAATAATTTCGGCGGAATTTCCCGCCGAAATTCCGCCGAAAATTTATTTAATTAAAAAAAAAAATCCGCCGAAAATCCGCCAAAAATTGAAAAGCGACCAAGGTTTTCCCGGCGGATTCGTTCCGCCGAAATTCCGCCGAAATTAATTATTTCCGTCGAAAATCCGCCGAAATTCCGCCGAAAATACCGTTTTTTCTTGTAGTGCATCTCAAGTCATCTAATCAAGCTCTTAAAAGAGTTACGGCATGACATGTAAAATCTAGTTTCTTTAAAAGATCAAACACAACCAAGGTTAACTGTAAATATTTTTCCAAAATATAAATAGATTGAAAACAAAGAGAAATATAATATAGAAAAATGTAGCCATAAATAAGCAAAAATAAAAATGATGTAGAAAACATGGGCACAAAAAAAAAAAAATGATATGTTAGATATTAATACGACCCTTCCAAAACATTTTTTAAAATATATATAAGTAAGGCCGAAACGCTACTAATTTAAAAACTACCACTATATCTAACAATTTAGCATAAAATATGAAAAAAATTGTGATGAAAATAACTAAACTAATTCAAATAGCTGAAAGAGTATGAAAAACATAAAAATTTAAGGAAAAAATAATTATAGATTGACTTACCACAAAATTTAAACTTCAAATCATCCTGATTCCTTTTAGCATATATTATACCAAATATTAAACTAAGAATACATTTTCAATCGGAAAAAAAATATCACTCACCAAAAGAAAAGAAGTATAGAGATGAAATAAGAAAAAGTCTAAATGTGGACGAAAATAAAGTGTGTGTGTGTGTGTGTGTGTGAGAGAGAGAGAGAGAGAGAGAGAGAGAGAGAGAGAGAGAGATGTATGGTTTGGCATATTTGTAGTTTGATTTTTTCTAATTAATTTTAGCTTAAATTAAGGAATTCATTAGACTATTTTTAGCTGTAAATAATATCTAACCCAATTAGATAGGATTCTTTTCATATACTGCAGTGACATTGGCAAATTAATAATGTCAAAAGTTGGCTGGAGAATAGTGGAAATAAATTAAACTAAAATTAGAGAGAAAAATATTATAACGTGCGCGCACAAATATAAGCCTAATTGCATGTTTTTGTCAAAAAAAAAATGGTACATCTAATAGGACAAATGACCATAATTAATTGTTTTAAAAGGCGATGTAATGAAAAGAATGATTTGTTCATCCAAAATTCTCATTCATCGAATTTCTACAATGATGATTTGATGGTGGAATGATGTCAAATTTTATGCCTTAATTAACGCATTCATAGCATACTATTTATTACCATTTCAATGCAAAGTTTTGGTTTTTCTTTTCTTGTCGATTATATCGTCTTAACTTACAATTTTGATTATGCATTAATATGACATTAACTCCTTTTCAATTCTTGACATTTAACTCTTTTTAAATTCTTGAAATTAACTATATAATCCAGGTTGCCAGCACCACATGGGATCATAACATTTGTCTCTTTATTTTGTTCATAAATTTAATTTAAAAGAAAGAATAATAAAACATGTCTAAAAGTGATTCACACACTCATATTTGATAATTTTGATACATAGTTGTCATTTTGTTATAATGCTAATATTTTAATTTACATAGAAATAAATTATTGATAGCATATAATGTAAGAAAAATGATTCATGAAATAAATATTAAAAATATATTTTCAAATATATTTGTGTTTTAATTATATTTTACAAAATATATAAAATTAGTATATAAAAAGAAAGATATATAAAAACATATTATATAATAATATATTTGGATACTGAAAGATATGCCTAGGACATTGAAAGATATGCCCGACATAATAATTTTAACATTGTCAATTATTGGAAGACAACAATGGTAGCATTTGAAAGTATAAATATAAAAATAGAAACTAGTCTACACGTTTGGGACAAAATTAATTTATGCACATCATTGCCGCATAACATAATCATCTGAATTAGCTCGCTACATCATTTTACTATGTATATATTTTCTTACAGTTGCTAACCAATGATCAATGAGAACTAATTTGAAACTAAATATTAAAGTGAGAGATTGTAAAGTAGATATTCGAACATGCTTTACTAAAATGATCTAATATTAATTTCTTTGTGAGAGCAAAACCAAATTTATTCTCTAATTAGGTGGAAAATCCTCAAATACATATCCAAAAGCATATGCAGTAATATTCGAGATCCCCTTGACAAAGGGGGCTGAGTTCCTTGCAAAGATGTGTGCAACCCGATTGCTATTACAACTAATGCGAGAAAAAGTTAAATGTTCACAAGAGCGCAGGCTATTTTTGAGTTCCCAGGCTATTTTTGAGCTCCGATGCTATGGTTCTAAGAGGAGACAAGTCCTCATCACATTGCTGGAGTTTGGAAAGGATATTCAGGTTATCTCCCTCAAAATGAACAGTCTGCCATCCCCGTCTTAGAGCCAAGTAAATGGCTCTACAGGCAGCTAATAGTTCAACGACTTCTGCATCCACACTTCCTCTTATTCTATCCATGACCCATCCTATGCACATGCCTTGTCCATTTCTTGCTACAACACCAACACCCAGTTCTATGCTTTCCTGAAAAACAACACTGTCAAAATTAATTTTAACAGTATTTTTATTCGGCGGATTCCATCTAATAGGTGAGTGGGGTGATGGGTTTGCCAAGATTACCATCTGAAAGTTAACAAACGCTTAGTAGAAAGCATTCCCGGAGCTAACAATGTCTGCAGGATTTAAGTTTTCCCCTTCCAGTATGGCTCTATTACGATTCCACCATATGTAACATGCCATTATGATCATCTTGGCCATTTTCTCAGTTGAGAGCTCCTATATTGCATGGTTCAACCAAGATGCTGGTCGTTCTTGTAATAACCCGGTATTTCTTATTAATAAATGAATGATTAGTAATTACATTTACAAATTGTGTAAATTTTATTAATTCTTTTGTTTGTAAATTATGTGCTAGAAAATGATAGTCATATACACAATAAAAATATTAGTTAATATGCTAAATATATATATATATATATATATATTTAGCTATATTAATTCATACATATATATATATAATACCCTTACATGAATAATTTAAATTAATTACATATTAGTCCTAAACACACTTTATATGTTTAACAATACTTAATTTACTTAATTATATATATTTATATCTATATAGTCGTCTATAAATATACATATATCTAGACACTTTATATGTTTAATAATAATTAAACTTATATCTATATAATCAAGGCTTTTATAGTCCTATACGTATATATATATATATATAGTTATAAAGTGATTTATATACATATAGTTGCATATATATATAGTTATATGTATATATAAATAAATTCGTACATATATATCTATTCATATATAAGGTTGTACCTATATATATACTTATAATTGCATATAATTGAATGTATATATAAATTCGTACATCTATATATATATCTATCTATATATAAATTTGTATAAATATATACTTATATACTCACATAAATAAATTAAGACATATGCTCATAATGTCATTATCTTCATTAAATAAATTCATACACCTAAGATATACACTTGTAATAATTTTGCTAAATATAGCCAACAATTGTAGGGATAAAATTAAAGGAAGAAGCATGTGTTATCATCTTATTAAACTAGATTAACACATAATACAATCTAGGTAACACATTGAAATCTAGGGTGCAAACTCATGATACTTAGGATCACAAATGTGTAAATTATAACCACAAATTAATGTGAACACAATTAATGAAATGCTTAGTTGTAATATGAACACAATTAATAACAAGCTTAGTTGTAAAAATGTAATAAATGATAAGATAAAATGAAATAAAATAATTTTCTTTCTTGCTAAACAACTATAAAAAGGGGGAGGGAGCTTGTCTTCCAAACACAAACACACACTACTCAACACACTACTTTCTACACACACACACACACACTACTTTCTACACTCACACACACTTCACGTCACACACACACACTACTATACAAACACACACACACACACACACACATATATATATATATATATATATATATATATCAAGAAAATTAGCTTAAGGTAGAGATTTTCCAAATTATATGAGTTTAGTTTAGGCATGTAGAATCCTTAAATTACAATTATTATTTTGGCATGTTCATTTTATAATCATCTATCATGTGTCCTTATACATGCATATAGTTAGACATTCTTATGATATAATATGTTTTATATTATTATCATGTTAGGCAATTTATGTTTTAGTTTTTCTATGTGCAAAAAACATGTTTATATGTGAAAACTTAATTGCGCATGCCGGGCCCCAATGTGTTACGGTGGGGATGGGGCAGAGTTCGGCCGGGCAGCAACGGGCTTGTCGGTCTTAATATATGTTCTCGCCATCCCTGGTCCTAATCCCACCTTACCCGGACGGAGTGTTCCGTGTACTGAAGTGGGTCGTAGGAATTTGGCGTAATCTCGAGATACGACCACTGGTGAATAAGGTAGGAATTGATATTGTTGGAGAATAAGGTCGGAAAGGAGAAATATGTTGGGAGTTACAAGGAAGTTGAAATCATTATTTGTGATTCAAAAGTAAAATGAAATGTGAAATTATGTGATACAATGTGCTTACATGTTTTAATATACACACTATCATCTTATATGATTTGGTAAAATTTCTACTCAACTGTGATGTTGACCTGTTTTGTGTATACTATTTATTTTAGGGAAACAGGCTTCCCAAGATAGCACGCACGAGATTCTAGGAAATTATGAAGTGGATGCCTAGTTAGGAATTACTACTAGATTTTGCAAGTTTATGTTCCTGAACCAGCTTAGTTAGTGTATTATGTTTTCAAGTTTCATTGTATAATGTTAAATGAAAGAACGTTTGCCTATAAATTTTATCCTATAAGAGGTTCGTGTTGTTACAGTTCTCCCCAGTTTGATACCACTTTCCACAGGATACGAGTGAGGGCCCAAACTTGCCAAGAGAAATTATAGATTATACGCCATTGAATTATCTTCGTGGACATGGAACATAGTGGATAGTGAATCATTGCATCACTAAGCATGTGCATGATGTTATGGCCCGTGGATAGGATCTCTTACACAATCACCATGTAAAGTGTTTGGTTTTGGGAGGGACTTGCAAGCCTTAATAGATTTCCAATTTATAGCGTCCCTTGTAGTAGAGGCTGACGCCCGTGACCTCTCTCCAAGGTTGATGGCTAGGTGATAGGCGCTTCGAACTTGAAATTTTCCATTCTAGGAGTAATGCCATATGATGCAATTGTGCAGACTCACATCGACGCAGGGAATGGTACAAATTTGCCAAGCATCTTCGGGCCAAAAACAACCTTCAATTAGGTCATTATTCCAATTCCAAAAACTCACATGGACTAGGGGTGGAAGGCTAAAAAGTATCCACTTTTGGGAGCTACAGGTTATTCCAATCTTTGATATCTCATCCATTGCCCGCACACTATCAGATGCCTGCATGAACAAGAGGTTGTGCCGCTAGAATGCTTCGCCATGTATATGAAAGACGATGCTTAGGTTTAGTGTTCAAGAACTTGCCATTTGGGAAGTATTTGTTTCGCAATACTTGGCCAGCTAGTGTGTTCGATTCTGTCATTATTCTTCACACCTGTTTGGCTAAGAGGACCAAGTTGAATGCCATAAGGTTGTGAAAACCTATTCGAGCGTCATGTTTGCACTTACAAAGGTCTCTCCATGCCACCCAATCTATCTTACGGTCACCCTTGTTGCTCCAACAAAATGAACGAATCATTTCTAGTTCCTGAATAAACCCATTTGGGAACAAAAAGTAGCTCATACTATATGTTGGAATAGCCTAGAGGACAACTTTACTAAGTACCTCTCGCCTCGGAGATGATAGGTTCGTGGATGACCAAGAGTGTATTTTCCTCCATATTCTGTCTTGAATCCTATAAAAGATCTATTTTTTTTGTTCGTCCCGCTATTGAGGGCAGGCGTAGGTATGAGTCATGGTTTGGGATCTCCCGAACTCCCAGGGCACCAGCTAGATCATTTTTATCTTGTTGAGCCATACTTTTACTGAAAACTAACGACGACTTTGCAATATTGATTTCTTGGCTGGAGATTACCCCATATCCTGTGAGAATGGATTTTATATAGAACACTGAGTCCCGGGTCACTTGGCAAGTGATTAGAGTATTGTTTGCAAACAGAACGAATTCAACATGTAAAAGTTTGTTGAACAATTTTGCACAGAACATGAAAAGATAAGGTGCTCCGTTGGGGCAAAAGATGACTAAAATATAATCTGTTAAGCATACATGAAAGTGATCAGTGGTAACTCTTAACATGATCAAATTAACAAAAGGGATAGGGAAACCCAGTTTGAGCATAACAACTTGCATAAATGGCCATTCCACCTTGTTGTAAGTCTTGCTAATGTCAAGTTTCAGTGCCATGATTCCTACTTTACCTGAGGATTTGATTTTCAAAAAGTGGTTAATCACGAAAGCAACAAGGACATTATTACTGATGAGATGACCTAGGATAAAGTGGATTGGGATGGGGAAATTATCCTAGTTAGTAACGGTTTAATCCGATTTGCTAACACTTTAGACAAGTTTGTAAATAACATTGCATAAGTTGATCAGACAGAATAGAGTAACATGGTTTGGATTTTTTACTTTAGGACTGTAGACTATATAAGTGTAATTAATATTTTGAAAATTACCTCGGCCGTTCAAAAAATTTAGTATGCAAGAAATGATATCATTACTAATTAAGTGCCAGAATTTATGAAAAAAGAGTGGGGACATATTATCCGAATTGGGTAACATGAGTGGGAACATGCTTTTAAGAGCTTTTGTCACCTCATCAGTCGCAAAAGGCCGTAGCATCTATTGTATATCCTCATCCAGTCACGACTCAATAGCATCCAAGGTTTTCTCAAGGGGAGCCCTAATGTGAACACCGACTGAAAGGGGTATGAAATGATTTCTTGAACTTGACCAATCTGAGAACGCCAATTTCCATCATTGTCCTGAAGGCTAGCAATGAGATTATTATTGTGTCGCCGAGTTGCTTAATCATGGAAGAGTTTTGTGTTGTTGTCCCCCTCTTGAAACTAATGATGCTTGCTCCTTTGTTTCCACTGTATTTTCTCTTGTCTTTGGAGTTCTTCTAATTGCACTTGAAGGTTTTGTTCCTACATTCTAAACTGTGTTGAAACTGGTCCCTTTCGAAGATAGAGGATCTAGTTCCCAATTTCTGTCATCCTATCATTCGAAATTTTGAAAACTCATCTGATCCAATCTAAAAAACCAATTTTGCAGTTGTCCAAACTCCTCAAGATAGTGGAGTGGGCCTTGAGTGGGTTTGGATTGGATAGCCAATTATCATTCACCATTTTTGCACATTCCTCATGGCAAATCCAAACCACCTCAAATTGAAAGGGGGCACTAACCAAGGCCAGGCGTGTGGGGAGGGGGTTAGTTGGTTGCATCTTAAGCTCGATTAGTATCCTACAATGGTATGAAAAAATGGTTAGGACGTGATTGACCCTTACCAATGGGAAACAATTTATCCAATTCCCTATAAGCAAGGCTCGATGAAGCCGCTCACAGACAGTGTTCAGCTCTTTCCTGTTATTACACCAAGTGAATCGGTCGCTCAAAATTTGAGATCAAAGAGACCACATTCTTGAATTGCATTTCTAAAAGCACAAATTTCGTTATTGTGTCTCAAAGCTACCCCCTCTTTCTCTTTGTTATCTAATATCTCATTCCAATCTCCTGCACATATCCAAAGGGCATTACATGTCATTTTCAAACTCCAAATAAGCTGCCATGTACGCTCCCTAAAGTTTGCGTTAGGTTCACCATATAGACCTGTGAAACTCCATTCTCCTAGGCTTCTGTCATCCAGAATCTTAAGATCATCGCGGTATTTCAAAAAACTTTGTAAAGTAAACTTTAATTCTTTGTCCCAATGCACCGCCAGGCCCCTACTTCTTCCTTTAGCTTCTACACAAATCCCAAGCATATCAAATCTTGATTTCAATCTATCTGTCTTGACTTTGTTACAAATGAGTTTTTGATAACCAACTTGATGAGTCTTGTCAGAGGCAAACCTCCAGGCCTCGAATTGTTCAGGGTCCCCCTAAACCTTGACAATTCCAACATAGAGAGATTAGTCGAGTATTGGGCTTGACCTTCCTAGTATTGATATTTATGGTAGATTTGGATAGGGCCAAGTGGAGTGTGTTGCTGGCTGGCATTGGTGGTTAGGATATGGATCCTATGGGAAGATTAATCCACATAACCAGCTCCAGAACTATGCCCATTTGCCTTTTGCAAATTCAGTTCCTCGCTAAATCTACCTTTCACTGGTTCCTTTCTTTTTCAAGATACAAATCTTGGCTTTATTGGAGATTTTGATTTTTTGACCTGAGTTTTCTTGGTGGAAATTTGTTCGCGTAGCCATGGTCTATAAGGAGCCTCACTACTGGGGTCTTCAAATCCATCTTCAAACTAAAACTCACAATGGCGATCTATGTGGTCCATATATCAACCCACATAAATAGCAATAATTGGGCGATTTCTTGTCTGTAAAAGACACCAAAACGTCTTTACCATTGGAATCCTTCATCTTGAAGGCTCGCCAGAGTGGGCGAGAGATATCCAAACTAACTTTGATCCGAAGAGACTTCTCCCACATCATGTCAGCACGTGCCATCTTGAGGGACCATCCCTTGAATGAGTTGGTCATACTTTACATTTAATGGGATTGAACTCAACATTAAATGCATATCACATGTATTAGATGCCAAAGATATTTTTCATGAGAGGACATTATGGCTTATGAGACTAACTTGACATCTGTTGTGTGTTGGTGGTTGCTGACATACTTGTTTGCCTGTTGGGGGTCAACAATGGTCTCCTTGAGGGTTGGTGGATCTTTTAGAGTTCCACTCCTATGGGACCTCTTGCTTATTTCCCTCTAACTACGCTTTGTTCATTGAGGGCATTCGAGACTTGTGGTCTCGAATGGGTTTATCGTTTACATTTGGTCCCTCAGGCAAACTATTTCGAGGGATCGAGGGACACTTCATGAAGGGTTTCCTCGGATTGATTATCATCAAGGCCTAGCCACAAACTTGATTTGGATTGAATCTTCAAGGTTCTTCGGGGCGATATCTAGTTTCCTCAAGGGGATTCATTCGAGGAAATCCCGACCCTATTCAAGGGGTTACTATCTCTTTGAGGGTGGTTGATCATTAGATGTGTCCCTCATTTAGAATATTTTTGAAAACTCTTAGGTGTGATGCGTCCCTCAATTACTCAACGGTTGCTGACGTGTCTCACAGGGTGAGGATTTGCCACGTCAATTTTATTTTAAAAATAAGTTATTTAAGTGTTTAGATAAAATAAAATCCTGCAAATTATAGGATGTTATTGGAGCTTATAAGTTGTAATTCCGTTTGATAAAAATGAAAACTTATAAAGTTGTTTTAAATGTAATGTAATGATGATAAAAAAAATAAAGTAAAATTAATTTCTAGTAAATAAATATTTTTTGAGACAATCGAAATGTGATATTGAAAAAAAAATGATAAAGATATTTATGTCATTTTATCTTTTTAGACAACTTATAAGCTATTACTTTTCTTTTTCTATTTTTGTTTTTTTGGATCTTATAAGCTCTTAACATCTTATTATTGGAGCTTATAAGCTCCTTTATTTAAAAAATTATCTAACACTTTTGAGGAGTTTATAACCTTCTCAAACATCTTATAAGATCTTTTGAGAAACTTATAAGATGTTTGAAAGGCTTAGCAAAACACGCTTAGCATGTAATGAGCTAATTTATGGCATCTTATTCTCCCACTAGTTTGATTTTAGTTCAAATTCAAGAACATTAACTTATTTGATTTGGTTTTAAATTACAATAAGCTCGACTAGAAAGCTATAAGCCTGATTTGAGAGTTACAATTTTGTCGAGAGCTAAATCCATTTATAAGAAATTGATTACTAAACAAATATTCGACTGTGATTTAGTGAGAGTGTATTTCCTCTCCATCTAGTGAGAGAGTCTTTTCGATCTAATATTCGATTTACTCTAGTGATCATCGGTCTTTACTCGTGCAAGAGATTTTGCTACATCCCTCTGCTTCTCCGGCCTTCTTCTTATGGCCCTCTCTTTTATCTATCTTTTACCATCGCTTTTGTGTCTGGTCTGTCCCTTGTATTCACTCTTTCTCTTGGTTGTGCAAGGTACCTGAGCCTTGACCAGTGGTGGGGTTCATCTTAGCAAGAGTATCGATGGCTCTGGAGGGGGAACTAAGCAGAATGAATAAAGCTCTGTCATTGAATGACAAAGAGGATGGAGGCATTGATATTCTGCTGGGGGATTGGAGTCCCGCTCAAACCCCAAACGTCTCGAGGGTTGTTGGTCGAATATTGTCCCACAAATCCTATCATTTCGATTCTGTCCACCGCATTCTAAAGGCGTCCTTTCACACCTTGCTGGATTTTCCGGTTATTAATTTGTCGGCTGATCGATTTGTAGTGGAGTTTATCACCCTAAGATCGGGAACGGATTCTAGCAGGAGGCCCGTGGGCGTTTGATAGAAATTTGATGGTAATGAACTCTTTCGAGGGGTTTGAAGATCCTATGGCGGTGGAGTTGAACTTCATTGATTTTATGGTCCATATACATGGTTTGTCGTGGAATAGGCGGACACAGGAGATTGCATCTTACATTGGAAATAACTTGGGAGAGTTCTACCAGTGTTATTTGGATCAGAGAGAGGGCCCAAGCTCGAACTCGCTTCGAATAAAGGTTAGATTAGATATTAATCGTCCGCTCAAGAGGGCCCTACGAATTCGTAACCCGACAGGGAATGATATCATCGTGACTTTCACCTATGAGAGGCTTCCTAATTTCTGCTATATTTGTGGGAAGTTGGGCCACTCAAAGGATCTATGCATGGCTCAGCTACAGGAAGCTTTTGTCGAATTGGAGCAGGAGTTGCCTTTTGGTCCCTGGTTGAGAGCTTGTCCCCAAGGTCGTGACAATATCAGATTGTATGGTTCCTCCGGTATGGGACAGTTGCCATAGACGAACAGGCCTTTGTTTCTGGGAACGCAGTCATCAGTCGCTGCAGCGTAGCCCCAGCGCGGGGTCGCTATTTTTGGTAATTTCCATGCAAACTCCATGAGAGCAGTCCCTGAAAGTAAAGTATCAGACCATGATTTGCTTGGGCCTAAAAATCCTAACCTCAATTGAGGTTTTCTTGCAAACAAAGATTCAATTGTGGCTGCGAACGGGATCTCTGCTGAGTCCTTTAGTCCTAGCCCTTCCATACTTGGCCCAAATACTAAGCTGAAACCCAACACCTACTCTGCTGGACCATTATTTACACAATCAGCCCCCCCTCCCCCCATACCTTCCCCCTCTCCCAGCCCACCCCTACCAACACTCTAGCCTAGTAGCGTCCCCCAAGTGTTCTTGGCCCCAACTGACACCCCTCAAGTCTTCCCCAATCATCCCATAAGCCCATGCAAGGTCCCACCCAATTCTCTTAAAAATCCCGACTCAGTCTCTGTTACCCAGCTCTCTACTCCAGCCCAGCAAACCAATTTTTTTCAGCCCTTAAGCGAAAATTCCGGGGCCTTTGTTCCACCTGTTATGCTGCCGAATTAGACTCACCCCCCAGGTCCTGTCTAGCACCTTCTCGTAACAGCAGGAGCTTCTCCTTCCCGCGCCTAAACTTCCAATTCTCTTTGCCTC
>CM047878.1:17505044-17566824 GCA_026212405.1 Petrea volubilis
AGGGCCTGCTCTGTTAAGATTCCAGAATATGTGGCTGACTCGCCAGGATTTCTTGCCTTTTGTCAAGGAGGTTTATATTATCTAGTGGGATGCAAAAGTTTATCTTAAGCTTAATAGGCTGGTCAAAACCCTATCCATGTGGAACAAGACAGTGTTTGGTAATATACATGATGCTGTCAAGGCAGCACGAGCTGAAGCAATGGTTTCTAAATCTGTCTATGCTATATACTCTTCCAAAAAGAATTTTATTAGAGTCCATCAAGCAACTCAACGCTTAAGTAATTATCGAAAAAGAGAGGAAGAGATGTGGAAACAAAAGGCTAGCTATAATTGGCTGGTTCAGAGAGAAAGGAACACCAAGTTCTATCATATCTTAGTCAAGCTCAAAAGGTCTAAGAACTTTATTCACTCTATTTTTTTAAGAAATGACAGAGATAATTGATCCAGCTGCTTTACTCCAATCTACTAGGTTCTCATAGTTATTAATTACCCAACTAGTTTCTTATGAGAACTACTCTGAGCACATTACAACCTTGGTTTCTGATGATATGAATGCTTATTTATATGCCCCCGCCTGCACAAACACACATGATGGAGTAGTAGCAGTAGTGAAGGATCTGAAATCAAAGACTGCAGCAGGGCCTGATGGATTTTCAGCTCTTTTCTTCCAGAAATGCTTGGAGATTGTGGGAGCTGACTTGTTTGATACTGCCTTGGAATTTTTCCAAGGAGTGCCTATGTCTCAGTCTTTTACCTCCACTAACCTTGTCTTACTGCCTAAGAAGCCTAACCCTACTGCCTATGTTTAGTAGTCAACAAGATCCTTACTAAGCTTATGTAAAATAGATTATCTAGCATCTTGCCTCTCTTGATTTCTCCCTCCCAATCAGGTTTTGTGCCTAGGAGAGAGGTTGTTGATAACATACTTGTCGCATAGGAGTTGGTGCACTTGATCAATCAAAGCAAAAATGGGGATAGGGTCATTTTGAAGCTAAATATGGCAAAAGCCTATGACAGCGCACATTGGCCTTTTTTGTACTTAGTTTAGAGAGCCTTTGGTTTTTGTTCTCCTTGGATCCACCTGATTTCTAATTGTGTGGCTTGTTTTCACTTTTCTGTCCTTATGAATGGTAGGCTTTATGAATCCTTTCATTTCATTGGGGGGGGGCTTAGACAAGGTGACCCCTTGTCTCTTGCTCTTTTTATAATTGTAGCTAAATGGCTCTCTTGAAAACTAGACTTGTTTGTCTCCAACTGTATTTGTGAAGAATATCTTGGTAAATCTTCTTTGACCTTGTCATACCTTGCATATGCTGATGATGTGATAGGTTTTACTAGAGCCAATGCTTTATCTATTTAGGGAGTTCTGGATATTTTAAATCATTATGCTTTAGTATCTGGTCAACAATTAAATTGTGCTAAAAGCAATTTTATTGTTTGTGTTAATTGTCTGCCTAAAAAGATTGCTATGCTGAAGTCTATTTTAGGTTTTAAGCGGATGTCTCTGCTTGTTTATCTTGGTGCTCCCTCTTCACAGATAGTTGCAAATACATCTATTTTCATTGGATTATTGATAGGACCTAAGCTAGAATTTCTGGGTAGACCAACTCTGTCTTGACTATTGAGGGTAGACTTAGACACATTAAGAGTGTTCTCAACTCTATCCCTCTCTATTTGTTGCAGATTTTTCATCCTCCAAACAAGATCTTTGACACCATTTTGAAGATGTTCAATAAATTTTTCTGGGCTCATAACGCGGAGTTCAAACCTATTCATTGGTGTCCTTGGCCTAAGATTGCTAAAGGTGTTTCTAATGGTAGATTGCTTTTACATGGAAAGTAGGGTGGAAAATGATGCTTCAGAAGTCCTTATGGGCGAAATATGTGAGGAAGTCCCATTGTACATTGATTTGTCCCCAACCTAGATACTCTCCATTATGGGAGAGAGTTTGTGAGGTTAGGGAAGTTGTAGAAGCTTTTGTATCCTGGTATATTGGAGAGGGTTCTTTGTCCTTCCTATACGACAAATGGTTGGCCCAAGGCCCTCTGTTCTCATTGGGACAGTTTCATAACTTGCTTTATAACTGCTTGGTGTCACAGGTTTTGATTGATGGTGCTTGGAATATCTCTAAAGTTCAAGCTTGGGTGGATATGGGCAGTTACAAAATCCATAGTGACTTCATCCCATTTCCATGTAAGTATGGGTAGTGGCTACAATAACCCTCCTGGTTTCTAATGTTCCCCTTTTGCTCTTTGACATGTTAGACATCTTTTTGCATAATTTCAGATATTCCTCTTCATACCATCCCACCAGTAATACTTTTTAAGATATTGATACATCTTAGTTCCTCCAACATGAATTGTAAACCGAGTTTTATGTGTTTCTTCCAAGTATTCATTTTCGAATTGGATAGGTACGCAGACCATGGCTTTGTATCGCAAAATTCCTTTATCATCAAGTCTAAACCTGCTGTTAAAGTTTTTTCCAATCCGAGCCAATTGCTTTTTACTCCATTCATCATTTGCTTGAGCCTAACGAACTTTGGTGGAAAGTTCTGATTGAACAATTATGTTTGCGAGCCGAACTTGTGACCTTATACAAACTTTATCTTTTGAGACTTTAGGAGTTCCGATTCTAGTATCCATTTGAGTTAAACCTATCTTTCTACATTAGCACACATCCCAAACCTTCCTTGGATACATCAGTGTAAATCGTGAAATTCTCAGTTCCTTCTAGATGCACTAATACTGGTACTATTGTTAAGCGTTTCTTCAATTCTTGGAAACAAGCCTCAAAATTTAAAGTCCATTTGAAAGGATTATCCTTACGAGTTGGCAATCTTTGAGAAATGTTGGCAGTACAGCCTGTAATATCCAGCTAGACCTAGAAAACTTCTAACATCACACTACAAAAAAATGACCTTTTGTAACGAAAGATTTCGTTACAAGAAGTTTATTTTTTGTTACTATAACTTGTGGTAACAAATATTTTCGTTACCAAGGTTCGTCCCATAAAGAGCATCACTAAAAGTTCTTGTAACGACTTTTTTGTTTTCGTTACAAATACAAATGAAGGACCCAACTTGCGCACCGACCCAATCAGAATTTTTTTCCTGTTGTCGCTGGAGAGATTCAAACTCCCAACCTCATGTATGATTTCTCCAAGAGCTGTCGTTGCGCCAAGTGCTATTTTGTTGATAGTTTTGGTGTTTTATTGTTCTTATTTGTTTTCTACCTCCATTAATTAATTTTAATTCTTTGAATAAGTTAATTAATTATGTATTAATTAAATAAATTCAGATAATTATAAGAGCTTTGTTAGTTAAAACATGTACTATACTACTTATGTAGTACTCATATATAGAAAAAATTAAAAAATACTTTTGTTTTTCATACATATTTTGAACTTAACGAATAATATTCATAACTTTTAATATAACAATGTTTAATATGCCATATTCTGTGTAATACTCGATAAAATAATACTTTCATTTTATGAAAATTTATTTAATTCGTTTCAAAATTTATAATATATAAAAATATTTATTGGTATAATATATCAAAATTTATGATAATTGTAAATTGAATATCACATAAATAACAAATTTGTAATACTTCATAAAAATATTAATAACTATATAAATAATTATATATAATTTATATGATCATTATAAATTAAATAATTTAATCAATAGTTTTAAATAATCTTTTTTTATTATATATATTACATAAAAAACATAATTTATGTGAACATAATATCAAACTAAGTCGTATTTTTTACTCTCGAATATATTTTCACTGTCGTATTGTGTTCGTACTTTTAATAAATTGTATAATAGCCGTTTGTGTAATATTTAGCCAATTTTGCCACATTAACTTTTGAAAATATTTTTGTAATATATATATACGTATGTGTTGAATGCCAAATATTTTACGTGTTTGATATTTAACTATAACTAAGATTATGTGTGAAAGTATATATATATATATTAAATTATGTGAACAAATTTTTGTACCTTTTAATTTATTAATTTTTAATTTTTTGTACCACTATAAAAATACATGGCTAAAAATCAAAATTATAAATGAAATTTTAATACCCGTCCAAACACTTTTCTTTTTTCACTGAACTGCTATTTTTTTTTCAAAAAATAAATGTTTCTTCTCTAAAATAAGCACATCCAAATGAGTTTCGATAGTCCATTGATATTAAAGACACAAATCGGTTATTAAAAATCTTTTAAATATCATAGCACACCCAAAATTTATGATAATTATAAATTGAATATTATATAAGTGCTTCTTCTTTAAAAAAAAGCACACCCAAATGGATTTGAATAGTTCATTGACACCAAAACATAAAGCAGTTGTTGAAAAACCTTAATGCTCTATAACAGAGTGTATATTATATAAATCATATCTAAAGTTTCATAAAAAATTTCAAAATTGTCACAAATAAAAACTACTTTTAGTGACAACACTACACTATTCGTAATTAATATTCCCATTTGTTACTAAAAAGTAAATTTTGGTAAAAATACCTTGTTTTCTATAGCCAATTGTCACTAAAGTTTGACTTTTGGTAACGAAAAATTGCTTTTTGTAGTGAATTGTCATTATCATCACTAAAAAGTAACATTTTGGTAATAAAATAATATTTTGTCACCAAAAATCTAATTTTATTGACAAAATATACATTTGTTACCATTACTTTGTTACTTAAAATGCCTTTTTTTGTAGCGTCAATGGGTGTTTTCGGTTGTTTACAATTAGTGATTACCTCAATTTTGGAGGGATTGACTTCAACTCCATTCTTAGAAATTATGTGACCAAGAAACATGACCTTTTCTAGCCAGAACTCACATTTACTGAATTTTGCATATAACTTATTATCCTTCAAAGTTTGTAAAACTATACGAAAATGTTTGGCATGCTCTTAAGGGCTTTTTGAATAAACCAATATGTCATCAACATATATAACCACAAATTGATCCAAATATGGCCTAAAAACCCTATGCATCATATCCATAAAAGCAACTAGTGCATTGGTTAGTCCAATGGGCACCACAAACTAAAAATATCTATACCTCGTGTTGAAAGCTATTTTACAGATATCTTCTTTCGTAGTCCTCAATTGATAGTATCCTTGCCTCAAATCCAATTTAGATTATACCCTTGATCCTTGAAGAAGATCGAACAGTTCTTCTATTTAAGGTAAGGAATATCTATTCTTAATGGTCATCCAATTTAGCTCTCGGTAACCAATGCACATCCTAAGTATTCCGTCTTTCTTTTTAACAAAGAGTGCGGGTGCTCCCCAAGGTGAAGTGCTAGAAGGAATATATCCGTACTTTATCAATTTGTCAAGTTCAGTTTTCAATTCTTTCAACTGAGTTGGGGCCATTTGATATGGTGTTTTTGGGCTTAGCTCTCGATATCTAGAGCTGTGAATGGGTAATCGAAAATTCATTTACCGTTCGCATCCGTATTCGTTTATAGGGATATTATCTGTAACCATATAAAATGGATATTATCTGTATCCGATTATAAGTATCCGCTCCGTTTAAATACGGATAAGGTAATTGCATATCCGCTCCGTTTAATATTCGCTTCGGATATGTCACTACTAGAAAACGTGGTTTTGGCCGCGGATTTTTAGCTACGGATGAAATCGGTTGCCAATAGCTACGGAAATGGCCACGGATATAAAAAAAAACCGAAAACATATGGCCACGAATTTATCGATGGCCAAATATCTACAATTCCGTAGCCATTTCAATTTCTTTAAAAAAAAAACATAAATAAATAAATTTATTTTCTAAAAAAAAATTTGGACTATCCGTGGCCAATAAATTAATTAATTTTTTTTTTAAATTTGGACTTGGCCACGGATTTATCCGTGGCCAATAAATAAATTAATTTTTTTTTAAAAATTTGGACATGGCCATGGATTTATCCGTGGCCAATTTTTTTTTAAATTTGGACTTGGCCACGGATTTATCCGTGGCCAATAAATAATTTTAATTTTTTTATTTTAAATGACTCGCTTAAATTGCCCGATCCGACATTACGGGGCACCAAAATGTTCGAATCATTTCAAAATCATATTATTTTCATCACGGTTATTATATTTTTCCATCTTATGCATTGAAAATTACAGTTTGCTTAGCGAGAATACATTTTTCCTCTTTCAGTGACATATACGAATGACTTCATAGTCCAGTGTCAATGTATGCTAACGTTAGTTAACTTGTATATGAATTATCAAAAAAATGGACTTTCAATTAGATTGATTAGTGTTGAAGTTGTATTGCTCCAATCGTATCGTTCCGTCTAACCTAATTAACAAAAACGCACGATTCGGTAAATGTCAACATGAAGTTTTGACCATTGGCCACGGATTTTTCCGTGGCCAATAAATAATTTTTTTTTTAAAATTTGGGCTTGGCCACGGATTTATCCGTGGCCAATAAATAAATTTAATTTTTTTTAAAAAAAATTGGACTTGGCCACGGATTTATCCATGGCCAATAAATAAATTTATTTTTTTTCATTTTTAATGACTCTCTTAAATCGCTCAATCCGACATTACGGGGCACTAAAAGGTTCGAGTCATTTCAAAATCATATTATTTTCATCACGGTTATTATATTTTCCCATCTTATGCGTTGAAAATTACAGTTTACTTAGCGAGAATTTATTTTTCCTCTTTCGGTGATATATACGAATGACTTCGTAGTCCGGTGTCAATGTATGCTAACATTAGTTAACTTGTATAGGAATTATCAAAAAAATGGACTTTCAAGCACATTGATTAGTGTTGAAGTTGTATTGCTCCAATCGTACGGTTCCGTCTAACCTAATTAACGAAAACGCACGATTCGGCAAAGGTCAACATGAAGTTTTGACCATTGGCCACGGATTTTTCCGTGGCCAATAAATAAATTTAATTTTTTTTAAAAAAAATTTGGACTTGGCCACGGATAAATCCGTGGCCAATAAATAAATTTAATTTTTTTAATTTTAAATGACTCGTTTAAATCGTCCGATCTGACGTTATGGGGCACTAAAATGTTCGAGTCACTTCAAAATCATATTGTTTTAATCACGGTTATTATATTTTCCCATTTTATGCGTTGAAAATTACAGTTTGCTTAGCGAGAATACATTTTTCCTCTTTCAGTGATATATACGAATGACTTCAAATTTAATCGATTTATTTAAACATTTAATCCTTTCAATCAATTCAATTAGTCAATTATGTATAATTGTAATACTATATAATTTGATAATTTAATCAATTTATTTAAACATACGAGTCGAATATTTTGTTTTATATTCTATTAATAGCTAATCGGTCAATTGCATTTTGAAAGTATTGATATAACGATGACACTATATTTTCAAATTTTATTGATTTTATTTTGTCAATTACACTAAATTTAAGTAAATAAATGGATAGTTTGGCATACAATGAATAAGATCACTTTAATTTCTTAAATTGAATCAAAATAACCGATGAAAAATTTTAAATTTTTATAAGGTCAAAGTCATAATTTTTTTAATTTTGATTTTGTATCCCAAAATTATCTGTGGATAAAAGTAAAATTAGAAAGAATTATAATTTGCACGATTTAATATTTTTTAATTAAATCATAATTAGTATGAATTAATAAAATATATTCACATATAAATATAAATTAGTAAAATTTGATAACAAAATTCAATATATAAATGCATATAAACTTCTTGGCATGCATTTTTAATCAAGAAGTTCATCATAGCCTGGCGGTAATTCGCTTGGCAATATACCAAGAGGTCTCGAGTTTGAGTCCCACTGGTAACGGTGAAATTTGATTAATTGAAATGGGCAGACCAAGCTGGGCCGGGTCACACTGCTTGGCTGGTAGGCGTGCGGGTTGGGCCCTGTTGTGGGCGTGGTTGGACTAGGTCCAGTTTTCTTTTTTTTTTTTTAATAATTGTTTTTAGCCACGGATTTATCCATGGCTAGATTTAATTTTTTTAAAATATATTTTTTTTTTAATCTTAGCCACAGATAAATCCATGGCTAAAATAAAAAATTAAAAAAAAATTAATTAATAGTAGCCACGGATTAAATGTAAATTTTTTTAAAAAAGAAAAAGGTTGGCCACAGAAATATCCGTAGCCAATTTTATCATTTTTTTTTAAATTTTTTATTTTTGGCCACGGATTTATCCATGGCTAAATTTATTTATTTATTTATTTAATAATATTAATTTTGACCACGGATAAATCCGTGGCTAGATTTAATTTTTTTTAAAATTTTTTATTTAACCGTGGCCAAAGTGAAAAAATCCATGGCCAGTGTTCGTGGCCTTGTTTAGCAACGCCAAATTTGGCCACAGAATTTTTACGCGGCCAAATTCGTGGCCAAATCCTTGTTTTCTAGTAGTATGTATCCGGCAGATATATTCATTTAATACATATCCGTTATCCATATCCGATAAATAATATTAAAAAATATTATTATTATTATTATTATTATTAGTAGTAGTAGTAGTAGTTGTTGTTGTTGTTGTTGTTGTAGTAGTAGTAGTAGTAGTGTGTATTTATATATTAAACTATCTTCTTATAAGTAAAATAGAAAAAAATTAATTGACTCATATTTCCACAATTTACAACAAAATAAAAATATAAGTAAATATATTAACTTTACTTATATTAATGAGCATATACTATACTTATATATATATATATAATTCAATTAGCTAAATTATATAAATTTTACTTGACTTTTTTACATAAACAAATTTGGATATTCGGATAAGCGAATTTGAATATTCAATCAGATATTTGGTTAATTATAAACGAAAACGGATATTCGGATATCCATAGTTTTTTTCAAATTTTCAGAAATACTAAACATATTTAGATATATCCAAATTTGCAAAATATCCGTCGGATTCAAATTTGGATATGATGTTTTGAATATCCGTCGGATTTGGATATGGATGCAGATATCAAAAAAATTAATCGGATATGGATTCAGATGCTACATATCCGCTCTGTTTAATGTCTGTTTACAGCCTTACAGATATCATATCAATCATAAACTCTATATCTCAAATTGGAGGCAAGAAATCTAGACTTTCAGGAAACATATCTAAGAATTCATTTACAACTGGCACCTTTTCAAGTTGTCGATTCTTTGGGTGTATGGCTTAGTATATGACATAGTTGCCTTGGAGCTTTCATCGAACTTGTCTTTAGTAGTCCCTAAGATGAATTCCTTCAACTGGTCAATAGGTATTGACCTTTCTGATGAGACTTACAACTCTTGTGCTAAGGATTTCCCCTTTGCGTTTGCTTTTTGCTTTATAGACATCTTAACTTCATCTTGATCTTCAGGTTGTCTTTCGAAAATGTAGCTAGCTTCATTACGGTCAATTTTGTTCATCAACTTCATGATTTGAGAGTCTTGCTCTTAAACATGCTTGGCAAGTCCTTCAATGACCTTTGTCAAGTTTGCTAGTTGTTCTTCTATTGTTGTTGCGTTTGTCATCATAGTGAGTGCTATGCTGGAAGAACTTGATGTTGCGAGAAGAGTGGATGGCGCGGGATCAACTTCGTTATCCTCACTTGTGTTGATAAGTTGTAGTATGCTCTTCTTGAAGCTATTGACCGAGCAAGCCTTCTCAAAGGATGTTCGAAGCTTGTTGGACATGCTTCTATTGGTAACCACAAAACTTCCAACCATAACACTTGAAACTTCCTAAGTGGAAACCCCGAACTCTACAGATTTGTAAGCAGCCATTTGAAACTTGAAGAAAATTGCTTGACGAAAGGAAGAGGTGAGAAGTGTAGACGTCCCACTGGGCATGCCGAAAATTTGTAATACAAATTTGAATTCATTTATTTATTAAGACAAGAAAAATCATACAAATTGAATTTAATCAAAGTAATGCTGGTACAATCTCTAACTTGATCATCTGATTGTTGATTTACGAATTTGAAACTTGAGAATTCAAACACTTCCCAAACGAATTTGTGGTTTGATCTTCTTGGAACTTGATTTGAACTTCAATAACGCAATTTTCAGGCTTCGCAACTTGATTACGAATCAAACGCCGAGAATTTTGATGCACACCGTGAACACCATTGACTTGACTTGATGTAAATATGGAAAGAATACCGATTTGTTAGCTTGGCACCTTGTTTGCAAATCGAATGCCCTGATGTGGTTGATCTTTGGGAAGAATACTAGAAACTTCGCCTTGATTGTTGTGTATTTGGCTAGAGAAAACATCGATTTGCAAATTTAGCACCTAAATTGTGGATCAAACGCTTGAATTTGATGATCTTCGTAAAAATGCCGAGAATTTTCCATGATGACTTCGAATCTTTTTCAAAGAATTTCAGGATTTCCTTTGTTTCTCATTGTTTGAAGACTTCTTATACTTCAATGTGTGTTTGGGATGTAAATAGGGCACCTATTTATAGGTTTAGGGAGAGTTTCTTGCCATGTTACTTGATGAGGTAGCGCAATTTGATTGACCTGTCCATATTTGTTAGCAATTCATTTCCTTAATAAAAACATGTGATTGGAATTGCCAAAATAATAATGTCTAGCTTTCTTTGCTTGTGAGATAATATTTTTATTGCCCAAACAATAATATCTTGCTTATTTGTTTGCAAAATGTTATGTTTATTGTCAAATATTGTAATTTGAACTTGGCACCACTTGATTGGCCAAAAATATCAATTAATTAACTATTTTGTTTAGGAATTAAATTTATTTAAATTCCCAATATAAATATAGTAAATATATTATTGAAATTTAATATATTGTTGGCCACGTGTCACCACTTAATTGGACACAAATTTAATTTGCCTACAAATGGCCCCTCAAGACTTGTTCATGTACAAATACTTGAAGCATGTCTTGGAGTGAATAAGCCTCGATTTTTTCAAATTGGGCTTGACTATGCTTGCAGACACTTGAGTTGAGTTGGAAATAATGGAATTTGGGCTAACTTTCAACTTGAATTTTCAACTACCCACTTCACGTTAATTTCCTGTCAAGCTTGATAGGCCCAAATTCCTTACTCTTCCTGAATGAACTTTAGGCTCAATTCCTCTTCTTCACATAAGTTGGCCCACACCCTTTTTCTCCGTTTCATAAAAAACTACTGGGCCTAATTTTATTTTGATAACCAAATCAATTGACCCATTCAAAAAAATTGGCCCACTCACTATTTCCTTCTCCATTTCTCTAGGGGTTTTTCATCTTGTAGAAGAAATACCATATATGCAAGACCTTTTTCCTTTGAAGAAAGGACTTCAAAATATTCCCAAAATTCCTTTCTTCCTTATTAAATCATGACCAACACCCATCTTGCCTTCACAACATACAACAGCTCATGGAACAGAATCAACTTCAACATCTTCACTTGTGTTGACAAGTTCTGGTAGACTCTTTTTGACGCTATCGTGCAAGCAAGCCTTCTCAAAGGATGTATGAAACTTCTTGGACATGCTTCTGGTACTAACCATGATGTTTCTAACCATAACACTTGAAACTTTTGAAGTGGCAATCTCAAACTTTTGGGATTTGTAGGTGGCCATTTGATACTTGAAGAAAATTTTTTGACTAAGGGAAGATATAAGAGGTAAAGAGGTCCCACTGGGTGTGTCAGAAATTTGTAACACAAATTTCAATTCTTTTATTTCTTCAGACAAGAAAAATCATACAAATTGAATTTAATCAAAATAATAATAGTACAATCTCCAAACTTAATTCTTTAATTCTTCTTTTACAAATTCGAAACATGAGAATTCAAACACTTTCGGAATGAATTTAGTGGTTTAATCTTCTTGGAACTTGATTTGATCTTCAATAACGCGATTCGTAGGCTTCGCAACTTGATCATGAATCAAATGGCGAGAATTTTTATAAACGCCGTTAACACCGTTGACTTAAGTTGTTGTAATGTGGAAAGAATGCCAATTTATTGGCTTAGCACCTTGTCTGCAGATCGAACGCCTTGATTTGGTTGATCTTGGGAAAGAACCACGGGAACTTTGTTTTGATTGTTGTGTATTTGACTTGAGAAAAAGTTGATTGGCTGGTTTAGCACCTGAATTACGGATGAAATGCCTTGGATTTGATGATCTCAACTCCAAGAACGTCTCCTTGATGATTTCGAATCTTTTTGAGAGAATTTCAGGATTTCCTTTGCTTGTCTTGTTTTAAAGACTTCTTGTGCTTTGATGTGTGTTTGGCTTCGAAAGAGGACTTCTATTTATAGGTGTAGGGGAGAGTCTCTTGCAATGTTTAGTTAGCGTGGTGGCGCAATTTGATTGGCCTGCCCATATTTGCTAGCAATTCATTTCCTTAATGAAAACATATGATGTGAATTGCCAAAATAATAATATCTAGCTTTTCTTGCTTGTGAGATAATAATTTTATTGCCCAAACAACAATATCTAACTTATTTATTTGCAAGATGTTATGTTTATTGTCAAATATTGTAATTGGACACTTGGCACCACTTGATTTGCCAAAAAAATTATCAATTAATTAATTATTTTATTGAGAAATTAAATTAAATTATCAATACAAAAATAGAAAATATAATATTGAAATTTAATATATTGTTGGCCACGTATCACCACTTAATCGAACACAAATTTAATTTGTCTACAACCTCATAAACCGTCACTTCATTTATCCACCTTCGGGCTACTAAAATATTTGCCTAACATCCCTACTATGTAGGCTCAGTCCTAATGATTACATAGTCATGCATAAATGATTGAACGAACTAAACTTTATCACCATTTGCCATAAAGGCGTCCCTTAGTTCACAATTCAGCATGCCAAAATGGTTAAGCACCTTATAGGCCCTTTGCATTCGAGTATATTTCAAAACAATTTTGATGGATCTATCTACCCATAACAGCACAAACATCACCAAGATCTTTCATTTCAAATTACTTTCTAGGAATTTTTTAACTTCATGTAATAGACCTATATGCATATATAGTCGTTCATATATGATTGAACGAACTAAACTTTATCACCCTTTGCCATAGAGGTGTCCCTTAGTGCACAATTTAGCATGCCAAAATGGTTAAGCACCTTATAAGCCTTTTACATTCGAGTATATTTCAGAACAATTCTAATGGATCTGTCTACCCAGAACAACACAAACATCACCAATATCTTTCATTTCAAATTACTATCTAGGAATTTTTTAACTTCATGTAATAGACTTATATTGTTGCTTTCCCACGAATCATTATCTACACAAAGCACCAAGATGGCAATTTTGCTTCCAATGACCTTGAGATATATGCAGTGTTCAAGGCTATTTTTCTTAAATCAAAAGAGGTCATTATCCTATCAATTTTCCAATACCACAGATGAAACACCTGCTTTGGACCATAGATGGATTTTTGAGTTTACATATAAGATGTTTTGAGTCTTTAGGCTCAAAATTCTCTCGTATACCAAGTATATTTTTCTCCAATGTCTCAATTGAGAAATATTGTCTTTATGTCCATTTGATGTAGCTCCAGATCATAATGAGCCATAAGTGTCACAATGATTTTAAAGGAGTCTTTTCTCTAAACCTAAATGAAATTCCTCTTAAAAACTATGCCTTTTTGTGAGTAAATCCATTAGCAACTAGGCATGCTTTATTTATTTCAATGTTACCATTTGAAATCGTATTTATAACAATGAATTTCATCCCTTATGGTAATCGACAATATTCCAAATAACATTTCCCTCATGGATTTCATCTCCTCATTCATAGGCTTGATCCATGCATCAGAATTCAAATACAATTTGACTTGATTGAAAGTATGTAAGGCCACCTTGCAATCTCATATCAAATTCGTATTTATGGAGATAAACGATGTAGTTATCTTAATTTATTTTTTTCTCCTTAAATTTTCTTATTAGCATTCTATATTTGAGGTTGTTGAGGTTTATCAACTTAAATAGATGATGACAACTTTTATCATATAAAAATCTTTTTAAATTCTTTTTATAGAAAGTTGACCTCACTCCATTCTCAAAGAAGTTTTTTTGACCCTAGCCCTTATATGATGTGACATAACGCCACTTGCCACATGACATCACCACAATTAAAGATGGCAACAGGGCGGGTATAGGGCAAATTTTTTGGACTCGGTAGACCCAGTTTAAAATTTTAAAATAATTTAAAAAATATTTTTTAAAAGAAAATTGATATGATTACAATTTTATAAACATGAAAAAATAATAGTTCTACCAAAGCACTAATTATTTACAAATTTTTATGAACATATTTTAATTTTTAAAAAATTAAACATTGTTATCACATATTTATTTGCACATATTTTGAAATCATAGCTTAATTATTAATATTTTATAATTAATTTTATATACAAGAGTATTATATTTATTTTTTTAAGTAACTATTTATATAATATATATTTTTATATATGAAATATAAATGTATATTATATAAATTTACATAAAACAATAAATAAAAAACTTTAGTCAAAGTGTGAGATTGGAGAATAAACTCTTTATGTCTTAAATTATTAATTGGCCATATTACAAATCATCATTAATCAAACCCTTCAATGTGCTCATCTCTCAAAACCAAACGTGCCCTTCTGGTTAAAAATTCATTTCTCCAATTTAAATCCAATCACAATTGAATCCACATTTCACAAACCTCCTTTTTCTCCAAATTTCCAAATACATTTAATGGAAGCCCAAAGTTGAAAGTTTGATTCACAATCATCCACGTGTAAAACGCCTCCCTTCGGGTCCGACACCTATGATAATCAGGTCGGACCCGGAAACCCACCGAATCCGCGATCAATTACCCACTAAAAACAAAAACTTCAAAAAACCCAATGGCATATCCGGTAATTCTACCCATGCTCGGCCCCAATGCCAAAACCCTCCATGAAAAATATCTTCGCCATTTCTCGAACCTTCCTGCAGCGTTAGACTCCGTTCTCTCTCTTTCTCTCTCTCTTTCTCTCTCTCCAAGATATTTTTCATACCCACTGCAAAAGATCACCATTCCTTTTCCGCCTCATATATAATGAAATAATCCTCCACCCAAATTCTGCTCCGTTTTTTTCCCCCTAATGCCATGGATGCTTAGTCGAACCTAAAATTCGTCGCCGATCCTCTCTGTAAATCGGTAAATGCTCTTGAGAATCAATTAATCGGCGATTACTTGAAAAGTGGAAGGTTGAAGTTCACCGGGTACGGGTATGGATCGAGAGGGAGGATCCAACGTCGCTTCTTATTCCTACTATTCTGTGCTTGGGATTCGCAAGGACGCCTCCTTCTCGGATATACGCTCAGCTTACCGTAAACTCGCACTGGTAATTTCTTTTCCTTTTTTTTTTTTGTTTTTCGGAACTATTATTTAATTTAATAATTCAAAACTATTCAACTCTTCAAAATTTTATGATTGATTTTTTTTTTTCGATTTTTCTGTTTTTTTTGGGGGGAAGAAATGGCATCCTGATAGGTGGGCGAAGAACCCCTCCGCCGCCGGCGAAGCAAAGCGCCGCTTTCAAAAAATCCAAGAAGCTTATTCAGGTTCGTACATTGTAAACACTAATTTATTTATTTCTCATTTTTTCACATTTAAATTCATGCAAAAATCAGAATTAGGTTCTTGTGGGGGTTAATTTGATTGATTTGGGGGTCAAATTTTGGGTGTTAGTATTGTCGGACAAGGGAAAGAGGTCAATGTACGACGCCGGATTCCTCGATCTCTTTGATGACGACGAGGTGCGTAGCGCTTGTTCCCATAAAATATCTCAGATACTTTTTTTTTTTATTTCTATTTCCACGCTAGTTTTTACTTTTCACACACCCTGAAGATTAAAATATTTCCTACACCGACAAAGCCATTATTAATTAAGGATTATTATATCCCCGTCAGCGTTGGTACCTTTTTGCATGATTAGTTGTACCTTTGATGTTGATTATGTGGTTGGTTTGATTGTGCATTTTTACCTGCATGATTAACAACAGTACAAGAAGAAACATATTTTAAATAAGAAAAATAATTAATTATTGAAGAATATATATTATATTTTTCTTTTATAAAAATACATGAAATTAGGAAATATATACAACTTTATTGATAATCGATAATGCTTTAAGGGCTTGCTTGCTTTAGATTTTTAGGTTAAGTTCACTAATTTATTCAACTGTAGTGATCCACATACTTGATGGAGATGACCCGTTTAGGGTTGAATGAGAGGTGAGGTTTTGGGTTCCTGATTCTCCCAATCTAGGGCTATAAATGGGATGGATTTGAATCTGAATTCGGTCTGGAGTGATCCAATTATAAATATAGTGGGTATAAGCAATTGATCTGTTAAAAATCCGGATCTGAAATTTGATATTATCTTCTATTAAATTAACAATCTTAATTAAGTGTATTTGATGACTTTGGATAGAATGAGATTTATGTGGTATTATAAGTTGTTGCTAAGGATGCACTTTTTTATCCAAAAAAAGAAAGAAAAAGGAAGAAAATGGCTTTGGATTTGATCACTTTACTTAAAAAAAAAAATATTTCCTAATATCGTCTACTTAAATTTTTTTTTTTTTTTTAGTTCAATTCTTACATTCAAACTTAAATTTGTTGGTTATTTGAGTTTATATTTTTGGTTATTATCCATTGTTAATAAGCTCAGAATATTTATGGAGGTTCAGATATTTTTCGTACTCAGGTTTCCTGTAAGTGTACGTTGACCCTAGGATCTTGGGTCAGATTCGGATATGATCATTTGAAACCTGATGGATGAGTATAATTAATTTTGAGTGTTGTCCAGCCAAAAGTTAAAAAGATTGATTGATCCTTTTAATTATTATTATTATTATTTAATAATCCCAATGTACTTTGTGGAAATCTTTTTTCGGAAATTATCATTATAAACGTGCATCAGTGAATATAATAGCTGAGAAAGTTACGTTTGAATCTGTTAATCTGACATAGAAGCATATTACAAATTGTTACAGGGGATGGGGGATTTCCTGCATGATTTGATGAACATGATGGAGCAGAATGTCGGGGCTGAGGTACGTGCGAATTTTAATCCAATATTAAGGTTAAGATGATAAATTAATTTTTTTTGAAAATTCACATATATGCTCAATTAATTAATTAATTACTTTTTTTCCTTAAAAAAATTAACAACTATTTGAAGAAGGAAGAGAGCCTAGAGGACCTGCAGAAAACATTTGTGGAATTGTTCGGTGAGGATCTGGCGGATATGATACAACAGGAGAGTGAAGATCCAACGGTGAGGAAGAGGGGACGAGACACCGGGGGCAATGCA
This sequence comes from Petrea volubilis, assembly GCA_026212405.1. Lineage (NCBI taxonomy): Eukaryota > Viridiplantae > Streptophyta > Magnoliopsida > Lamiales > Verbenaceae > Petrea > Petrea volubilis. The sequence continues at coordinate 17,522,402 of CM047878.1, forward strand.
CCCAAGCGCAACGCCCGTGTATGACTATTTCTTGTTGTATCATTAATTGTTTCCATTTCAGTAGGAGATGAGGTTGTAATTGGGGTGGGGATTCAAATCAAAATCAATATGTTTATTCGAAGGGGTAGATTTGGCAAACTACATGGTCTTTTAGTTTGGTGAATGCAAATTGCAAAATTGGGTCGCAAAAAACCTTCTGGTTGGTTCGTTGCGTTGCGTAATAAACTAACTTCTTTCTTCCTTAGTGAAATGTGTCTTTGGTTATTTAATTATTTTACTTTCCTTTATTTTTTATTGGCTGAAAAGTTGTTAGCTCTGATATTTATTTGTCTGCCGAAATTCTTGGTCCAGTCTATTAGAAGCTTTTAATTTTCACATTGTATATGCAAATGCCCTTGAAGGCAGTTTATATTAACGCTGTACCTGTTTTATCTTCGTGGGATATAAGATGATATCTATTATGGAATATATTTAATTGGTGTATATATCGTTGGATTGAATATAATAATATCATAATTTTATTTTTTGACATCATCATATTTAGACTAATACATCATTTCATTTTGACTTTTCCTCTCCCTCTCTCTCTCTCTCTGTCTCTCGTCATTATTATCGTTTTCCACATGTGTCGTATAAATATAAAACGTGAAATCACTTAAGAACCACTTTATTCATTTTGGTGAAACATCATTGGGGATAAAGTGCCAACAAGATTGGGGCTGACAATGGATTTCAATGAACCGTGTCCCCGCCCTGACCTTGCCCTGATGGGTGGTGGTTGGTGTACAATGTATGGGGTGGCGGGGTTGGAATGTAGATCCACAATTAGAGATGGTAATGGGGTGGGTCTTGGGTGGATCTAGTCAAACTTGGAACTCATCCAGCCAAGCTTTTAGGGGCTTGGATCCGATCTGGACCCATCGGATTTGATAGACCTGGTTCATAATTAAAAACATATAAAAATATAATTTTTTTAAAACAAAAGTTTATATTATCATGAATTTCTAAATATAAAAAAAATAGTATTATCAAATAATATTTATTAATAAATTTCTATGAGTATATTTTAATTCTTGAAAAATTGAATATCATTATCATGTATTTATTTACATATATTTTGAATAATTTATTTTTTTAATATTACATAATTAATCTAATATACAAAAATATTATGTTTATATTTTTTATGTGACTATTTAAGAAATATATACATTTCTTTATGAAGTATAAGTATACATCATTTAAATAAATATATATATATATATATTAATAAATAAAAGACATATATAAAATTCTATCAGGACAGGTTCGAGACAGGTTCGAGTTTTAAAATGCATACCTCGAATCCACCCCAGACCCAATTATGACACCAAAAACCTATCCCGTTTTGGCTACAACCCCAACCCATTGCCATTCCTGGGCACAATATGTGTCGGGGTTCAACCCTGCCAGGTTGGAGATGGGTTCGGGTGGATTATGGTACGAAAGAGGAGAGGAGTTGACGTGGCGGGTGCCTTACTTGCCCTATTTCCATCTATAAATAAGATTTAATTTTACAAATTATTAGAGGTGGCAATTAGTTGGGTCAGGTTGGGTTGGGTTTGGGTTGTGTCATGGTAGATTGTGTTGAAGATGGGTTGGATTATAGATAGGTTGGAGGTGGGTTGTAAATGGGTTTGATATGATTCTTAAGAATTTTTACAAAATGTTTGAGAATTTATAAGTTTTCTAAAAGTTTTTGGTGGAGAAAAAAAATCTGAGAGAGAGAGAGAGAGAGAGAGAGAGAGAGAGAGAATGTTCCTAATATATGATAAGTTACAACATTACGAACATAAATCTCTTGCTACATAATTAATAGCAATTTTTTTTATAACAAATTAATAGGGATTTAATTAAATCAAATTTGTGATTTCCGCAAGAATTAGAAAGTGCTGGGCAAAACTGACAAGGAGGGAGCGTTTTTACATGTAAGGATATGGCATTTTTATTTTTTTATTCTTTTTTTTTTAAATTTTAATATTTTTCACGAATACTTTTCGTGTCTTTTCTTTAGTCTCCCTATTACTCGTGGTTTATAAAATCGGACAAAAATAGCAAAATGTTATAACAACCGAAAACCTATTAGAGTATTGAGGTTTCGCGATTATGAAATTTTGTGATCAATTTTTGATCGAAATATGTGGGTCTTTTAATCTATTTTGGTAGTAATTTCTTTGATAAAAATTGAATGGGGTGAGAGATATAAGAGAGTTACCAGTATGGTAATTCAGATTAAAATATAGAATAGCCCAACTAATTAGCGTACGGGATCCCCTACCCCAAAACGATGTCCCATCTCATGTCCCATATTCTAAATTCATGACACGTGTAAAATTATTTTGGGGTACGGGATCCCGTCCGACTAATTAGATTTACGCATTAGGTTGTGCACGTCTCAGCCACTGCAATCATCAATTAATTTTGAAATTTTCAACTAGCGCTCATTAATACTAATCAAATAATGTAAGTACAACACTTTGATAGGGTTTGATAGAATTCTTTACTAAACCTTATGAGGAAATCGATAATTAATTAGTATCCTAATATCAATTAAAGAATGCTACGAAATGGATAACTTCAGTGCTCTCGTAAGGCCTTTGCGGGTCTTTGGCTAACTTGTAAAGCTTATAAGATGTTTTTGTAATTTATAAATTTCTATATCTTATTTTAAAAATAGTTTTTAAATTTTTGGATAAAATAAGATCATATAAATAAGAGTTTATAAGTTCTTTCAAGTGTAATAATGATCAAAAAAATAAGAGAAAATCAATGGCGGATCTTGGCTAAAATTTTTGGGGGAAGTCAAAGTAATTAATTGTAGATTTTGTTTTTTGGAAGAATTATATAGAATGTGTACCACAAGCATATTAAAAACATATCGCATAATTGTGACACCGTCAAATATTTACCCAAATATCAAAATAATTAGTCAAAATTTAAATTAATGTGGTAACTAACTAATTCTCAATATAATTTTTTTTTTACAATTTTAAATATCATTTAACAATTGTTGTGAAACAACAATAATAAAATATATAAAAATATATGAAAGATACCAATTGAAAAGTATACAACTGAAAAAATTTATGTACAAAGTCAAACTGTAAAATTATTTTGCAATTGAAAAATAAAAATATAAAAGAAAATAGAAAGTATGGTAAATAAACACAAATTGAGTAGATGAAATCTTTCAAATTGAATTACAAACAAAATCAATGTCTTGCCATTCTAGATATGGGTTGGGTCATTAGTAAATAATTAAATGGCTTGATTTTTCTACTATAGTTGCGTTTTTAATTGAAATGGGTCGTTGACATATCACTTCTTCAACATATATATTGGGCTATGGTAATGGACTAAATTTTTAAAATGTAATTAAAATTTTTGACTAATTGACAATTTCAATTCATATTTTATTTTAATATTTCTTGAATGGGGCCGTACTATATCTATATATATATATATTGCATAATAAGGTAATTTAAAAAAATCTTGGGGGAGCCATGGCTCCCCTATGTCCCTATTAAGATCTGCCAATGGGTAAAATTAATTTCATAGAAATAAATATTTTTGAAATAATAGAAACATAATATTAGAAAAAAATAAAAATATGTATGTTATTTGATCTTTTAACATTAAACAACTTATAATCTGTTTCAAAAATAAATTGAAGGGACTTACTTTTTTTCGAAACTTACATGCTCATTTACTTGAAAGAAATTATTAAACACTTTTGAGAAACTTATAACCTCTGCCGCCACTGCCAAACACTCTCTTTGTTTTGGTGTGTGTACATTATCTACTTAAGTATTACTTAAAATAAATTTATAACTTAAAAATATAAATATTGATATGTTACGCATGGTTGAAAGAAATGATGAGGTGCATCTTGCGCGTTTGTTTCTTGCAAAATTAAATTTGTATGAGAGATAAAGTAGAGAGACTTCTAGTATGGTGCTCTGATCAAGAAAATTTGTTGGATTTTGATTTGAAAATCCCTAACATAATGCTTGGTTCTAGGCTTTTAGGGGGGAAAGGAGAAGGAAATAGAAAGAAAAAGTATTTCTCAATATTTGGTTACTAGGAAAAAAGAAAGAAAATGGTAAGGAAAGGAAAATAGAAAAAAAAAAATACAACATTTGAGAAAAAATATTTTCCTTCCAATTAGGTGAGGAAAATGAAGAAAAAACTATGTTACTCTTTCTAACACTCTCTCACTTTTCAAATTCTCATTTTATTTTTGTTGCTCAAACTAATTGATTGTTTGAATATATTTCATGCAAATCTTTTTTTTTTTATGTAATTAATTGATTGTTTGGATTTTTTTGGGTGTATTTTTACATTTTTCTTTAATTTACAATAATAATCAAACAAATGGAAGACAATTTTTCAGAAAAATTATTTTCCTTATTGTTTTCTTTAACAACCAAACAAAATAGAGAATTTTAAAATTCTTATGATTTTTTTTTCTTTCCTTAACATTTTTCTTTCCTCCTAAAATCTTAGAACCAAACAAAGCCTAAATCCCCACCAAAATACATTGAGTAAAATATGAGATTAATAAATATAAATAATTAATACATTAAAAGTAGCAAGAGAAGAAGAGGGCACGTCGCATTTTTTTTTTTTGTAGTGCCCGATGCCAAAATTTCCAAATTTGGTTATATATATATATATATTAAATATAATCAACTCAAAATATCTTATAAATATCAATCGAATGTTACACATACATATATTCATCCAAAAAAAACAAAAAAGGAAATAAGGCAAGAAAGTAGGATTTTAATGGCGCGCACACACACATACATTCACTCAAATAAAAAGGAAAAAGGCTAAGAAGATAAAAGACTAATCTTTGATACACTCAATTCGATTTTTTATATTACTATGCTCTTTTGTTTATTCATCAACATTTTTTTTTCCTCTTTGTGAGAAGGTATAACTTCACGTGACTAAGAATGTCACTGTCTATGCCCATCATTGATACTAATGTAGGAGAGTGATCTTTGATTGGTCGATATTGCTTAGCTTTTTAAAAGAATCATTTAATTATCAAGAAAAGTTTGATTGGTTAATAACTTAAGTATTTCTTTTATTTTTGGATTAATTGTTTCGTAATAATTGGACAACGACTGCCACAAGAAAACATAACATTAGTGACTTAATATAAGTATGGTCGGTGAAAAGTGTCTCTAATAATATGTATTAGTGATAATATATTTTATGTTCTAATTCCATTTTCTGATAATTATTTGCATAAAATGTCTTCTATGTTTCATTTTATCCAGAAAGATCTTTTCTATAAATACCCTTAGCTTGAAGCAGTACTTTACATTTAGGGATAATAATTTTTTGACATATGAACTATGACATCTTTTGGATTTCACCACTTAAACTTTTTTTTGTCTCCAGTTACCATCCAAACTACACGATTTTTTGACTTTACTATATGGGAGCAAATTCCAACCAAAAAAGTCAACGGAACAGTACCACGTGTGTGACACGTGATTTTATTGGGGTTATTTTTGTCATTTCGTATGTAGAAAATTTATTTGTAAAAATATTATTACTTGGAGTCAAACCCAGATGGTAAATGAGTGTACCCACACCCATTACCACTTGGCCAACCAACATATTTAATAAATGTAAGACATATTCATATATTTGTACATTACTTATATAAATTCAAATAAATATATTTTAATATCAATTTGATTACTTGTTTAAATTCAAATAAACTTATTTTAATATCAATTTGAAATCCTAAAAAAATAAAATGAATAAAAAATATTTTTTAAGGAAAATTTGATATTCCTAATGTAATTATTTTTTTAAAAAAGGGACAAAATAAAGTTGATTAATTTTAATAATCTTTCTAAGAAATAAATTTTACCTTGCTAATTAATTAATTTTAAAAATAAATTGATAGAAATTATTTTTTTAAAGAAATGGGATAAAAATAAATTTAATTAATTTAAAAAAGACATTGATAGAAATTATTTTTTTAAAGAATTGGGATAAAAATAAAATTAATTAATTTAAAAATAGATAAAATTTATTTCTTAAAAAGGGAAAAAATAAATTTGATTAATTTATTTAAAAAAATTAATATAAAAAAATTAAATAAAATTTTAAATTTAATTAATTTAAAAATGGATAAAAAAATTTATTTTTAAATTTAATTAATTTAAAAATAGATAAAATTTATTTTTTTATATTAATGTTTTTTAAATAAATTATTTTTTAAAAAAATTAATCAAATTTATTTTTTTCCTTTTTTAAAGAAATAATTATATTATAAAAATCAATTTTTTTTAAAAAAATAATTTTTATTCATTTTATTTTTGTAGATTTCAAATTGATATTAAATAATTTATACAGTTGATGTACAAATACATGAATATTTCTTACATTTACCAATCATGTTGGTTGGCCAAGTGGTGAAGGGTGTGGATATACTCATTCCCCACTTAGGTTCAACTCCAAATAACAATATTTTTACAAATAATTTTGCTACATACGAAATGACAAAAATACATCCAACAAAATCATATATCATGCACCGGAATTCACTCCCAAGTAGTAAAATCAAAAAATCGTATAATTTAAATAGCAACTGAAGATAAAAAAAAATTTAAATAGTAAAGTTCAAAAATCGTTATAGTTGGAATGATAAAGAATTATTTTCCCTTGCATTTAATATTGTCCTGTTGTTAAAAGCATTGTCTAATGCCCTTTTAAACTAGCATAAATGACACGATATATTTAATGTCAAATCGGCATATCATCTGGCGCGTCAAGTTTTGGCATGCACAGGCACATCCTATAGGGGACAAAGTTCCCACGATTTCTGGGGTACAGTCTGGAACGCGAACACACCGCCAAAAGTCAAGGTGTTCGCTTGGAGGTTATGCCGTGGAGCGCTCCAAACCGTAAGGAATCTGCAAAGGCGGGGTTGTGCGTTTTCAGCATGCTGTCCTCTATGTGGTTCCCACAATGAAAATGAGATGCATGCCTTTTTGGTTTGTGAATTCGTACGGCAGGTTTGGGCGTTATCCTCTCTTCCTTGGGCTGTAATTTCTGCTACAGGTATGGATCCAGTTTATGGCTGCAACATGTGCACTCTAACTTTGAATGCTGTGCATGGCCTTTTTTCCTTGCTATCTTGTGGAGCACTTGGTGGAATCGGAATAAATGCTTGAAACTTGAATGAGGGCTCGACTTCTTCCCCTTTGGTGATGTCCTTTGCTCGGCATTTCCTGGATGCGTATTGGACTACGACACACGCCCAAGTCCAGCATACAACACGACCGGCAGATTTCGCTCAGTGGAACAAAAATTCCTTAGATGTCGTCAAGCTCAATTGTGATGGTGTGCTCTTCCCAGCTAGTGGCGAGTATGAGATCGGTGTTATCAGCCGTGATACGCATGGTGAGTGCGTGGGGTGGCTAATGGACAGGGTTGAATGAAGGCTTGCACTTGAACATGTGGAACTAAAGGTAATTTTAGCAACGTTGGACATGACGATTCGCAAGTGTTGGACGTGTATCATCAATGAGAGTGACTGCGTAAGTCTGGTACACAAACTACGCACAGGGACGGATGACTTGTCTACTATAGGAAATTTACTTTGTGATGCTAACTCTCTTGCTCTAAGTTTTTCTGAATGTCATTTCACGTTTGTACGTGGCATGGGCAATCTTGCTGCCCCTCGCCTAGCTAGGAATGCAACGGCTTATACTGAGGGCCTTGCGCATATTCCTGCACCCGTTTTTTATGCTTTGTATGACGATATTCACACATAAATAAATGAATGTGTCCCCCCCCCCCACCCCTGCAAAAAAAAAAGGAAAAATTACACTGACTACCCCTGAGGTTTGGTTAATTTACGAAAAACTCCCTACTTTTTCAAAAATTACCAAAAACCCCCTAAGGTTTCAAAAATATTACAAACTTATTCGAATTTCCAAAAATACCCCTTCCCCTTTTTTGGGTGATTTACATTGACCACCCTGAGATTAGGCTAATTTACGAGAAACCCCCTATGGTTTCAAAAATTACCAAAAACCCCCTGAAGTTATACTAATATTACAACTAGCACCTACTTAGGTTGACTTATCAATAATATTAATTCTTTTTTTTTTCCTCTGTAATATTGTTATCATAAAATTTTCATTTAATAGATTTGGAAAAAAAATGTAATTACTTATTCAAATAAATATTCCGAATTTAATGTTATGAATTTATAATAAATACACATAATATGTGCTAAATTTATATTTGTGAAAAATATAATTATATGCATCGTATATATCCATTATGTGAAATGAGAAATATAAACATTGATTGAAATAAAAAATTGAAATTAAATAATGCACTTGAAAACTTTATTTAGCTTGAGGACTCTAACTCATTTCTCTTAAAATTTACTCCGTATTAGCGATAATATAACATACTTGATGTGTTGGTAGATACCTTTAATGCATTAAATTCAGAATATTTATTTGAATAAATAATCACATTTTTTTTCAAATCTATTACATGAAAATTTTATGATAACAATATTACAGAGGGGAAAAAAAAGATTTAATATTGTTAATAAGTCAACCTAAGTAGGCGCTAGTTGTAATATTTGTATAACTTCGGGGGGGTTTTGGTAATTTTTGAAACCATAGGGGGTTTTTCGTAAATTAACCCAATCTCAGGGTGCTCAGCGTAAATCATCCAAAAAAAGGAAAGGGGTATTTTCGGAAATTCGAATAAGTTTGTAATATTTTTGAAACCTTAGGGGGTTTTTGGTAATTTTTGAAAAAGTAGGGGATTTTTCGTAAATTAGCCAAACCTCAGGAGTAGTCAGTGTAATTCGCCCAAAAAAAAAAAAGAGAGAAGAAAAGAAAGTCCACTCTTTATTCACTTAATACTCCATTAGAATTGAGGATAATGTTAGTTTAAGATAAAGAAAATGATAAAGTTTCAGTAATTATTTCGTTAAAGCATGCAATTGTGAATTTTAAACCACGAATATATATTCTGAATAATACTACCTATATTTTATATTATTAGTCGTCTAAGATCATTATACACATATTAAGAAACATGTGATAATTTTAATTTTATACTCTACTTGAATGATTGCTCCTATCAAATATCATTGGAACCTTTCCACGATTTGTGAAAATGGTTTTTTTTTTAAGGGATAAAACAAAATGTAGTAAATATTGTATTATTTTCGTAAAAATAGAATAGTAAAACGATTAGTAATATGATACCGATAGCATCCATTATCGATTTGGTTATTTGGTGGTGGATCGAGATTATTGTTCTAAAAAGGGAAATAAAAAGGAAAAAGAAGTGAGATGTTCCTCGAGATTGTTTTTGGGGATCATCAACAACGTGGAAGTCCATTGATGGGTTATTTTTAGGATTTGATCTCATAACATCATACCCTAGACAATATTGTAGCTTAGATTTTAGGCAATTGAGTTTTTTCGTTCTTAATTCGATTATATATGTCTGAACTTTGAGTTCACAAATGACATGGAATGATTAACAATACTAAGCATAGAATTACAATTCTTATCATCTCTTCCTAGGCTAATTTATGTAGTCGAATATCTGTTTAGTGATCAATTTCTTATAAATGGATTTAGCTCTCGACAAAATTGTAACTCTCAAATCAGGCTTATAGCTTTCTAGTCGAGCTTAATATAATCTAAACCAAATCAAATAAGTTAATGTTCTTGAATTTGAACTAAAATCAAACCAGTGGGAGAATAAGATGCCATAAATTAGCTCATTACATGCTAAGCGTGTCTGGCTAAGCTTATAAGCTTTTCAAACATCTTATAAGTTTCTCAAAAGATCTTATAAGATGTTTGAGAACGTTATAAATTCCTCAAAAATGTTAGATAATTTTTTAAATAAAAGAGCTTATAAACTCCAATAATAAGATATTAAGAGCTTATAAGACCCAAACAAACAAAAAAAGAAAAAGAAAAGTAAGCTCCTCCAAATTATTTTTGAAATAGCTTATAAGTTGTCTAAAAAGATAAAATGACATAAATATCTTTATCATTTTTTTTTCAATATCACATTTCAATTGTCTCAAAAAATATTTATTGACTAGAAATTAATTTTACTTTATTTTTTTTTATCATCATTACATTACATTTAAAACAACTTTATAAGTTCTCATTTTTATCAAACGAAATTACAATTTATAAGCTCCAATAACATCTTATAATTTGCAGGATTTTATTTTATCTAAGCACTTAAATAACTTATTTTTAAAATAAGATTGACGTGGCAAATCCTCACCCAGTAAGACACGTCAGCAACCGTTGAGTAGTTGAGAGACGCATCACAACCAAGAGTTTTCAAAAATATTCTAAGTTAGGGACACGTCTAATGATCAACCACCCTCAAAGAGACAATGACCCCTTGAATAGGGTTGGGATTTCCTCAAACGAATCCCTTTGAGGAAACTAGATAACACCCCTAAGAACCTTGAAGATTCAATCCAAATCAAGTTTGTGGCTAGGCCTTGATGATAATTAGTCCGAGGAAACCCCTTGATGAAGTGTCCCTCGATCCCTCGAGATAGTTGCCTAAGGGACTAGATGTAAACGATAAACCCATTCGAGACCACAAGTCTCGAATGCCCTCAATGAACGAAGTGTAGTTAGAGGGCAGTAAGCAAAAGGTCCCATAAGAGTGGACCTCTAAAAGATCCACCAACCTTCAAGGAGACTGTTGTTGACCCCCACTAGGCAAGCAAGTATGTCAGCAGCCACCAACATGCAGCACATGTCAAGTTAGTCTCATGAGCCATTAATGTCCTCTCATGAAAAATGTCTTTGACATCTAATACATGTGATATGCATTTAATATTGAGTTCAATCCGATTAAATGTAAAGAATGACCAACTCATTCAAGGGATGGTCCCTCAAGACGGCACGTGCTGACATGCCATGGTGACTATTACCTATAAATAAGCTCTCCTCCTTTAGTTGGTAGGTATCTCATATTCACCCCAGATTTAGCTTCTTTCAGCCTTATTATTCATCCCTTACCTTTCATAGAAAACCTAAACACTGACTTTAACGTCGGATTGTCTACATTGGGGCAAAACTAGATAGTTTTATGTCCGTTCATTCCCTTCATGCAGGAAGACCATCATTAGAAATCTTGGAGCAAAGGAATCTCAACCACGTAAAATAAAAACAAATGAAATTAACATAATATGCATTAAAGATATTTAGTGGGAAAAAAGTTTAATTAAACTAAATCAATACTAACTAACTAACTAACTAACTATATACAAACCAATTAAGCCGAGAAAAATACTTTAAAGAAAAAATACAAGGATAACAGGGAAACAGTTATAAAATTGGAATAGATGATAGAAACTATCAAAATCAATTAATATCTCACACCCTCTAAACTTATGAGTAGATGAAAAAAAAAATGAGAATTTAAAAATTGGTGAAATTAACAAGAGAAATTGTGAGTGATGAAGAAAGATTGAATAAAAATCCAAACCAAATAAAAAACTATACGTAAATAAAAAATAAAAATTGAATAGTTGAACTTTAACAATCGTAAATAATCATAAATTGAAATAAATAATAGAAAAATCAAAGTCAATGAATATCTCTCACTATGTTATTCTATAAGTAGATGGAATAAAAAGAGAATTTAAAATAAAAATAAGACTAATAATCCTAATGAAAAATTGGTGAAAAAGATTAAAAAAACTATAAAATTCAAAAAACAAAAACGAAGAGTGACACATTTTATCAATAGTTAAAGCAAAAAACGTAGCTATTAAGTCCCACAATATATTCCCTTCAAAATAATAGAATTAAAACAAAAATAACAATTACATTTATAAACCAAAAACAAAATCAAACAAATCTAATACTAACCGCTATTCCCAAAATAGCATAGAACTCTATGAAAAAATTAAATCTCCATTTGTTTGCGCCCAAAAAAAAATAAAAAATAAAAAAACAAATGGACATTAATCCCCATCTTTGTAAGTTAGAAAAATGAAAAAGAGACAATCCAAATTATCAAAAGCAAAAAACATGTTTACCAATTCTGTTCTTTTTAACTCTTGATTTAACAATGAAAGTATTCTTTACTTGCAAAGATAATAATTATCGGGCAAAATACATTTAATCTCCTTCAAGTATGCAAGTGTGGCATGCATAATTCTCTCTCTATGAGAACGTATTCCCTCTCCCATGAGAGTTTCTTGTCTTCTTGAGTTTTAGTTTGGTGTGCTCATATTGGCTCCGGTGATAGCCTTTGCTTTATCAAGACACTTCTCCATCCCTTACCTTCTCTAGCTTTGTTGTGGTTTTTCTTTTTTCCTTGGTTTCCCCGTCTTCCTGGTTTTCGGGTATCTTTTGTTTTGCTTTTCTTGCCTCTCTTCTGCTAATCTTGTCCTGTTTTCTCGTTGGGTGCAGGGTGGCTTGATTTAATTTGTTGTTTCCTAGGATTGCACTTCTCCAATGGCGGAAGAAATTGCTCAGATGGCGAAGGTTCTATCACTCACGGAAGTAGAGGATGATGGGGATGAGATTCCTATCGGTGCATGGGGCAGTGGTAGAGCGGGAGGCGGCTTCTGTCTAGTTGGTCGAATTCTTTCTCATAAATCCTATCATATTGATGCCATTCAGCGGACTCTTATGGCTTCATTTCACACCTTGAAGGGATTCTCCATAAGAAATCTAGCCGAGGGGCGCTTTGTGATTGAGTTTAATCATCCGTATGACCGTAACCGAATTTTGAAAGGGGGACCATGGGCTCTTGACAAACACCTTATGGTTCTGAATCTGTTTGAGGAAGTGGAGGATCCGATGACCATCGATTTGAATTTATGCGAATTTACCGTGCATGTTGGCGGCCTCCCGTGGAACAAACGAACTAAAGCAGTTGCTCAGTTTATCGGTAACAAAATCGGAGTGTTCCATGACGTGCTTTCTGATACAAAGGGATCACAAGATGTCTCAATAATGAGGATAAGAGTTAGCTTGAATGTAAATCTTGCCCTCCGTAGAGCGCTCCAGATTCGCAGTGCAGCGGGGGATGATCTCATTGTCAATTTCACGTACGAAAGATTGCCAAACTTCTGTTATCTCTGTGGAAAATTGGGACATATTAAAGACCTGTGTCCGAAACATGTGGAGGAGGGCTTTGTCGATCCGGGTGATGATTTACCTTATGGTCCGTGGTTACGGGCAGGCCCGTATCTCAGAGACAGTCATAGAGTTCAGGGGACATCGGTAGGCCAAGGAAGTCCGACGGAGAGGATTCCGGTGTTTCGAAGGCATAACTCGTCGTTCGGCCAGCAGGCGGAGCCTCCAGTTCGTGGTAGTGATATTTTCGGTAACTTTTCAGCCCAATCGTTGGATAAAAATCTCACCAAATCTGGATGCGAGAAATCTGTACAGAATCAGGCTATTCCGGGCATGAATTTGGAGGTGCAAGGTATTAACTAGATTTCAGGAAATTTGTCTAGCTTTCCAAATCACCTCAACCTCCTCTCAATGCCTTCCTTAGTTGAACTCTTACGTCAAAGCCCATCCAAACAACTCCTCATTCTAGATAATTCTGACCTTACTCCTATTCCAAGCCCACACCTGGATACTAGCCAAACTTTACAGCCCACTGCTCCAGTTAAAACAGCTTCTGTTCCAGCCCAGATTTTTCCTCAAATCGAAACTGAAAGCCCGTCCAAATCCCCCCACTTTCCTAACCCTGCGCAAACTAATCAACCCTCTCACGAGCCCAATAAGATGGGTGACTCCGCCCATAACCCAAGCCCAATTCCCCATCTTGTCCAGAATTGCACACCTCCCTCCCGGCGTCAACATCATGGGGTAACCAAAAATTCCCTTAATCCACTCCAATTCTCCATGGGCTACGTTAAGTCACCCACTCTTTCCCCTGCCCGGTCCCGTCGTAAAAAGAAGATCCAAAGTCTCAAAACAACCCCCCACCATGGGTCTTCTTCTAAACGGAAACTGCTGGACAATTTAGAGCAAAATAATGACGATTTCGACTCAAAGTCGGCGAAGCGTACTCATTTTTCGGATGTTGAGGTTATGGACCTGGAGTTATCATCGGCGGTGCCTGCTGCGCAGGACCGCCGGGAACAATGAGTTCTCTATTATGGAATTGTCGGGGATTAGGGGCCCCCCCGACGATTCGTTTTCTCGGTCGTTTAATCCGAGAACATTGCCCCACCTTGGTTTTCCTCTCCGAGACCAAGGTTCGGAAAAAAGAATTTGACCGGTTAAAGGAGAGATTTAATCTTTTTGGTATTAGTGTTGATCCTATTAGACGTAAAGGGGGGCTCGCCCTTTTTTGGTCTAAAGAGACTGTGGTGACTTTGCAATCTTTTTCCCAATCCCATATTGATGTTACCGTAGAAGGGGATTCGAATAGACCAGCTTGGCGGTTTACGGGATTCTATGGTAATCCGGATGCTACCAATCGAAAAGATGCTTGGGCTCTCTTAAAGAAACTGAATGCTATCTCTGTGAGACCTTGGCTTTGTGGGGGTGACTTTAATGAAATTCTCAGTCAGGATGAGAAATTGGGGGGAAACCGTCGTGCAGATTCTCTTATTTCTGATTTTCGGGAAGTACTTGCAGATTGTGATCTTTATGACCTAGGGTATAAAGGGGATCTTTTTACGTGGTGTAATAAGCGGGAAGCCCCCCATACTATTTGGGAACGATTGGATAGGGCGTGTGCCTCGTCAAGTTGGTCAGATCTGTTCCCTCGCGCCTCCGTTTCGCATCTTGATACTTCTTTTTCTGATCATAAACCCATTCGAGTCCTATTCGATGGAGAGGTCCAGCGTGTCAACAAAAGTAATAAGGCTTTTAGATTTGAGGCCAATTGGATTCGGGCCGAGGATTTCAGGGATGTTGTTGGTCGGTGTTGGAGTGGCCATCACGGCCTCAATGCTATGGAGGTGGTCCAACGACGACTTACAGATTGCAAAGCTGGGTTCTCTTCTTGGAGTAGCTCTACTTTTGGGAATCCACGCAAGAAAATCTTGGAGATTGAAAAGCAACTTGAGGAAGTGAGTAGGAAAATCATCACTAAGGAGACTAGGGTAGCTGAGAGACAATTGAAGGCTGATCTGGAAGAGTGTCATTTGCGCAATGAGCTGGCTTGGAAGCAAAGAAGTAAGGTCCAATGGTTGAAGGAGGGTGACCGAAACACTGCTTTTTTCCATAAAGTAGCATCGGCTCGGTTTAAAAATAATGGTATTTCAAAGTTAAAAGATGCCGGGGGCAATTGGGTGGATGACGAATTGGGTATTCAAGAGATTATTCTATCTTATTTCGCCAAGCTATTCAAGACGGATTCTCCCTCTGATTCAAATATTGACAGTGTATTGGAAAAAGTGCAATCCCGGGTTACTTCAGAGATGAACGAGTCACTCCTAGCCCGTTTTACCCCCGACGAGGTAACAGCTGCTCTTTTTCAAATGTACCCCTATAAATCTCCAGGACCTGATGGCATGTCCCCTATTTTTTTCCAATCTTATTGGTCTATTCTGGGTCCGGATATTATCTCTTGTGTTTTAGATTTCTTAAACTGTCATATATCTCATCCCGCGTTTAATCACACTAATATAGTGCTCATTCCTAAATGTAAAGTCCCTAATGATGTGTCTCAATTCCGTCCAATAGCCTTGTGTAATGTTATCTATAAAATTGCTTCTAAAGCTATTGCCAATAGATTGAAACCGTTTCTGGATTCTATAATTTCGTCCTCTCAGTTTGCATTCATCCCAGGGCGCCTTATCACGGATAACGTCCTTATCGCTTTTGAGACTAATCACTTTCTTAAGCTTAAGAAAAAAGGCAAACAGGGATTTATGGCGATTAAACTCGATATGAGCAAAGCTTATGACCGGGTCGAGTGGCACTTTTTAGAAAAGACCCTTCTTCGGCTTGGATTTGCTGGACGTTTTGTTAAGCTTATCCTTCTTTGTGTGTCTTCCGTCTCGTATTCTTTTGTTTTGAGTGGTAGTGTGTTTGGCTTTATCCGTCCTAGTCGGGGTCTCCGTCAAGGCGACCCCTTGTCTCCTTATTTGTTTCTTTTGTGTGCAGAGGTTTTTAGTTGTTTGTTACAGGATAAGGAGGTCAAGAATGAGCTTACGGGTATTGCCGTTTGCCGAGGTGCGCCTAATATTTCCCACCTATTCTTTGCCGATGATACTTTGATTTTCAGTCAGGCCTCGGTGGAGGCAATGAGGCAGGTTTTTTTAGTCTTGGATTGTTATGGACATGCTTCGGGCCAACTCATTAATACGGATAAGTCATCAGTGGTGTTTAGCGGTAATGTCCCCCTTGAGCTGAAGGATGCTATCGCTGACATGTTCCACTTGCGAGTTGAGACCAGGTTTGATCGGTATCTGGGGCTACCTGCAGTTGTCGGACGGAGTAAAAGAGAGGTGTTCTCATCGATTCGTGATCGAATGTGGAAAAGCATCCAAGGTTGGAATGAGCGGTCCCTTTCTCAAACAGGGAAGATGGTGCTTATTAAATCAGTCCTTCAGTCTATCCCGGCTTATTCGATGTCTTGTTTTAGGCTTCCGGATACTTTTCTCCGTGAGCTCGAAGGTATGTTGGCTGATTTCTGGTGGCACAACAAGGGGAACAGGAAAATTCATTGGGTGGCGTGGTCCAAGCTTTGTGTTCGGAAAGCTGAGGGGGGTTTGGGTTTCCGCTTTTTTCGGGTTTTTAATGATGCATTACTTGCTAAACAATTATGGAGAATTATTAAGGTTCCGAATGCACTTATTAGCCGTGTATTGAGAGCTAAATACTTCGGATCTCTCTCCGAGTTCGACGTGCGACTTGGCCGTAATCCCTCATTTTCATGGCGGAGCATATTTGGTTCTTTAGCACTTTTGCAGGCTGGTTGTCGTTGGATGGTAGGCTCGGGACAAAATATTAAAATTTGGGAGGACAAGTGGATTCCCCGCCCTCTATCTTTTAAGCCTTTTTCGCCTAGATCAGATTTATCCCCAAACAACTTGGTCTCGGATTTAATTGTGACAGAGACGGGCATGTGGAACGAAGCCCTTGTCCGCGAGACCTTCCTAAAAGAGGATGTTGACAGTATCCTATCAATCCCTCTTGGCTCTAATTCTCATGAGGACACCTTGGTTTGGCATTTTAACAAAAATGGTCTTTTCTCCGTGAAATCCGCTTATCACCTTGCTGTGACTCTTAAATTGTTGAACAATCCAAGTTCACAGGGGCCTGGACCAGGTTGGCTTTTTATTTGGAAGCTGCCAATCCCGGAGAAATTCAAGCTGTTCGGTTGGAAGGTTTGCCACGATGCGATGCCGACCACCTTTAATTTGCAGCGAAGAAGGTTGTGCGTCTCTGACGTTTGCTCACTGTGTTCTAGTCCAACAGAGGATTCTAAACATGTCTTATTAACTTGTCCGTTCGCTAGGCAAGTCTGGGCTTTATCCAACCTTCCGTGGCTTTACATTGATGTTTGGACTGATGATGCTGAATCTTGGGTCCGTAAGATTTACTCCAAAGTTGATTTGAATGAGTTTATGCTTTTTCTAGTTATTTTATGGCAGCTCTGGACTAATCGTAATAAGCTAATAATGGAGAATATTAGAGTCCCCCCTATAGACGTGATCTCTGCCTCCAGGAACCTGTTCGTATCTCTCTCTTCGGTTCGGACGGAGATTACAGCAGCAGCTTCAGATCCAAAGGTGCAGGTGCGCTGGTCTCGTCCCCCTCTTGGCACAATCAAAATTAATTTCGACGGGGTTGTGTTCGGTGACGAAGGTAGTATCGGGATTGGCGTGGTGGCCCGTGATTATTGTGGTACGGTCTTGGCTTGGCTATCACATAAGTTCATGATCCCGGGCGACTCCATCCACGCAGAAGCAGTGGCAGCTCGAGAAGCAGCCAGGTTGGCGGAACGCAAGGCCTGGGTTTCAGTCATTTTAGAGGGGGATTCCTCGCTCGTTATTAATGCGTTGAATAAGTCTGATCGTGACGTTTCCAGGATCAGTAATTTGATTTTGGATATCAAAGCCTGTTGTTCGTTTTTTAGTTCTATTAGCTTTAGCTTTGTTCGCCGTTCTGGTAATTCGGTGGCTCATCGACTTGCCCGTCACGCTCCGATCGATGTTAGTTCCTCTATTTCTGTTCCTTCTTTTGTTTGAAATGTAATTGAGGTCGAAGCCTCCTCTGTTTAGTGCAAGCAGCTTTGCTTTGTTTCAAAAAAAAAAAAAAAAAAAAGTATGCAAGTATGGCAATTTGCCTCTTGTACTATAATAAGTTTTACTTATTCACTTCAACTTAATTCATATACAAACAGATCATTAACTATTATATGTAAAATATTTATTATAATCTTTCATTCTTTTCATTTTTTTCTAAGAAAAATACCTTTCACTCTTTTAATTTTTAAATAATAAAATACTCATTAGTGTGAGAAAGATAAAATGTACAACCACAATTATTTTTTCTCTATTATAGCACTATTATAATGCAAACGCAATTGTGTATAATAGACTTTGAAATTTTTGTTGGAATTTCATTTTATTTTATTTATCAATACTTTCTTAGGTGTTAGTTAATACTTGTTTTTTTCTAATGAATATCAAAATTGATTTCTTATAGATCATAAAAAATGATTATTATTATTATTATTATTATTATTATTATTATTATTATTATTATTATTATTCTTGTTTAAGATGTCATGCTTTCTTTTATTTATTTTAAGTTCCTAAAGTTTATTACACATAAAGATAATGGCTCCAAGTTTATCCAATGGGTTGAACTACAAATTTGCTAAAAAGAGTTGGAAATCGCACAATAGTTGAGCTAAACTTTTTGGATTAAAAATAAAACTATAAACAACTAAAAACTTACATTTGTGGTCTTCAATATATAATAATAAACTTTTGAAATTCAAAACAAAATCGTTGTTGGCACTTGCATTACCAAAATAATTAATGACATAACATCAAAAATCAAAATGTATAAAATTTTGCTTAACATTAATAGTTGAAAAAGTTTTTTGTATTTTATAATTTTTTATGAGTAATCTTGAAGTATAAAAGACAAAAAGGTTGTAATAGGTATTCTATATATAATAGTTAAGCTCGTCTCTGTACATTTTATTTACATATTCAGACTAAGGGGCTAGGTGATCTTTACTGTATTATAAGAAGGTAAAGTGTTGCATAAGTATATTTGAAGGTGTTAAAGGAGATTTTGCCATAATTATATATCAAAAATTGTGAGAATCAATTTCAAATTAAAATTCAAAATTCAAAATCGTGAAATGTGCCAAAATATTAGGAATTCATATCAAGCTAACGATACGCATCTCAATAATCACCATATAGTAACCATAGCCATGATAATGGGTGAGATTAATGGATAGGTCACTTTAACAAATTTAGCCATCGACCAATATTAATAGTTGATGGAAAATTGAAATAAAAACCACCATTTTCACTAATCAAGGAAGATGATTTAAAGAAAATCTAAGAATATCTAAATCGAATAAAAAAAATGTTCAACTAATAAAGTTTGATAACCAACAATCAATCATATTTTTACATTGTAATTGAAAAGTTCAAAATTACCAAAAATTAACGTTCAGTCAAAATTAACACAGTCTAATCAACAGATCACTTTGCTATATTATCTAGTATAGATATAGTGATGAGAGTTAGATTTGGTCGAACACAGTACTCGACTAGGAGGTGCTTCGATACGGTGTGTAGGTGATTGGGGTACCAACCTGCCAACAAGCACTGAATCTAAGCTAGTTTGAATTGTGTTCGGCGAAAATCTCTTGATGCTAAGTCGGTGTATAATTGAGATGGAGAATCGTGGAGACATAATAAGGGCTCAAAGAAGGGTATTTATAGGTAGCTATAGGAGGGTGCTTACAGATTTAGGGGTGGCGTCATCATCCTTAGAACTGAGGTGGCTTTGTCTCTATCCAAATATGTTATGCTAGTTTGTGCACCATACTCAGATAAGATCGTTTTGGGATTGTGTGTATGGAGGGACGATTGTTTTCCTCAAATTCATATTGAGCTAAAAAATTAAATCTCCATCTTTGAAAGTTGAAAAATGAAAAAGAGAAAAATAGACAATCGAAATTATCAAAAGCAAAAAACATAATTTATATGGGATTGCAGGGGGGGGGGGGGTTGCCCTCCTTCAAATTCATTTTGAGCCGAATTTGGTATGCATTTTTATAAAAATTTTGAATTTCTCCATTCTCCCTAATCAAAAAACTCCCTTTAATATTTTATAAAATTTTGACCTCACCCCCCTCTCCTTCCAAATTAGAATTTCTAGCTTCATCCTTGCCCAGATAGTGGGGGTGCTAGGCCGGCTAAGAAGTCCCACTTTTTAGAGCTTCAATTGGTGGGTCACGGAGGAACCATACATCAAACAAGAGGACAAAGCCAACGAACAGAGCCTGCTCAATTAGATTCTTCTCAAAAGCCTAATCAAATCGTGGACTTATCAAATCGTGATACATGGCTCAACTAGATTACGCCATGTAAAATAGTTTATAATGTTACAAACCAAAAAAAAAAAAAAACTCACACCTCATACATAAAATACCTAATAGCGTACTAAGTATAATCGATGCGTGTGTAAATTAATAATAAATATAATTTGGTTAACTAGTGAAATTTAATGGTGAAAAATTATTTTTTTAATAAATTCTACATAAATTATAAATATTTCTTAAATATTTTTTATTATTTATACTATCTTTTTAATTATTGAAAATATATTTATTAGATTTATGATGAGTTAAAAAAAATAAATTACTCTTTGATTAAAAACAAATAATAAATTTAAAATAAAAAAATGTGAGAGGAGAAATGGAAGAGAGAGATGAGAATAAAAAAGGAAAAAAACCATGTTGCTGAGAGAAAGGGAATGGATTGAAAAGAGATGAGTAGTTAAAAAGGCATTTTAAGAAAAACACAATAACATACACACACACACACACACAAAATCAAATGCCTTCACACTTACTATATAGTATAGATACTATCTTCTATATTATTATAGAAAGAGAGACCCTTTTAATAACCGATTTGGTCTCTTTCATTTTGTGGTCTGTTAATTTTTTATTTTTCTTTTTACATTCTATTTCCTTTTTTTTCTCTCTCCCCTATTCCCCAACTACATGTTCCTTTTCTTGTTTTTTTTTTTTTAACTCTATTCTCTTTTTCTCTCTTTTCTCATGTCACACTATTAGATAAGTTTTAACTCTTTTTTATATATATAAATTTTCAACTATTTTTCAATCATATAGGTTTATCATATTTTAATTCTTTTAGGTTTCACATATCATAAATTTAATGAATTCTAAAATCATAATTTAATCTATCAAATTTTTAATTGTATATATATATATATTCCTTTTGTACACGCATCGAGTATGCCAACTTAACTAATATCTATAGTATTATATAAAAACGCAACATCTCCTATAACTACTTTTGGTCTGTTCCTTTTTCTTAG
Source organism: Petrea volubilis (assembly GCA_026212405.1). Lineage (NCBI taxonomy): Eukaryota > Viridiplantae > Streptophyta > Magnoliopsida > Lamiales > Verbenaceae > Petrea > Petrea volubilis. The sequence goes on from CM047878.1 coordinate 17,544,028, forward strand.
TCTGTCAATTTCCTTTTTATTTTTTTCTCTTTTATTTTACTTTCTCTCTCCTCTCTCCTTTTACAAACTTACACGTTCATTTTATTTTCTTTTCCTTTTTTCTCCCCCCTCCCTCTCTCCCCTCTATATTCTTTTTTCTCTCCCAGTACTCATCAATATCATTTTTTTTAATTTCTTATTTTTTTTATTTAAAATTATTTTATTTTTATTTATTACCAATTTTATTAATCTATTAAAAATAATTCAAAAATTTTCAATTGTATAGACACTACCAAAAAATAAATTAATATGTCATTAAATTATTAATTTTCATTATGCACACGCATCGAGTGTACATGTATGATGCAAAAACAATAATGTAATTATGCACTAATATACGTACTACCAAAAAATATTTTGGTAGTTGTTGGCGATTAAATTTCGTCCAATGAAAAAGTGACAAAATATTAATTACATTTTCTATTTACATTTTGTGATTTCCTAAATTTAATTCCAATATTAAATAGTTAATTGTAATTGATATTTTAGTATTTATTTTATGGGCAAATGAGAAGTTGACAAGTGTCAATATGAGCTGATCCGGCCAATTAAATCAAATCTTGCAGCCCGAAAGTCCAAAATCAATCAAACAGTGACAAGTGACGCATTTGGTCATGTGGACCAATCAAATAATAATACGTAAATGATATTTTTCTCTTTAATAATAATTTATATTAAAGAGATAAATACCGAAGAAGTCGGTAGCAACTCGAAAACCCTGCATAAATACCTATAAATAAGGGTCATTTGGCTCTCAAAAAAAAAAAAAAAAGTCTTCCAAAGCAAGCGAAGCCAAGAAGATTCTGAAGTTCTCTCAAGATAAGCTCACAAGAACACGATCTTCGTACGAGCTCTCAAATTCTCAAGTCTTTAAATTGCAAGCGACTACTACGACAACGTACTGCATCCACAAAAGTTCTACTTCGTCTTCAAAGTGCAAGTGCAACACGACCTTCGATTTCAAAGCCGACCTTTGACTTCAAGGTAAATCGTGACTTCCATCCCGCAAATCTAGGAAGGACTCACATCATTCATTCGAAAACAAGCTTCAAGCCCTCGGAAACAAATTCGAAGAGAAGAATCAGGGGACTAGTCTTCTAGGAGATTATTTTCCGTTTAAATTGTATCCGTTCTTCAAATTTGAAATATTGGTCACGTACTTTTCTTATCTTTTACTTTGTGTTTTACAGATACGAAATTTTGTGTGAATAGTAGTATATATATATATATATATATATATATATTTTAATTATTTCAGTTCTAGTTCACATTCGATGCATGTCCAATAATTTCTTTCTTTCCCCTTCTCTCTCCTCCACTAATATATATTTTTCTCATCTTTCTTTTATCTCTTTTTTAAATGATTTATTTTCTTATTTATTTCTTTATCTTATTTTTTTTATTTTACACTATTTTCTATAATAAAGTAATAAAATACACTCATTACAAATAATTAAAAAAATATATAATAATGTATAAAATCTAATAAATTAATTAAGTGTGAAATTAAATTATATTTATTTTTATTTTACACACACATGTAGTGTGTCTATCTAACAAGTAAACTATAAAGGGGGAGCACCATTTATTAACTACCTTTGGTCTAACATATTCTTCGGTCTGGCATTTTTTTTCTTTTTAATTTCTCTTCCTTCTTTCTCTCCCCCTTTCTCTCCTCTCTCTATCGTCTTTCATCTCTTAATACTTCTCAATATTATTTTTTTAACTTTTTTTTGTAATTATTTTCTTAGTTTTTATTTTAAATTATTTTAAATTCATTTATCTTTAATTTTATAAATTTATTCAAAATAGTTAAAAAGTATTTTGATAGTATAGAGACCACCAATAATTTAATATGTTATTAAATTATATATTTTTTATTATGCACACGCAACAAGTATGTCAAATTACTAGTATCTATTAACAGGAATCAAGTTACTTATTTTGAATTACTTCTCCCTATTCCTCCAAGCACAGCCACAATGCTCAATATTAATTTAGAAATTCGGCTTCAAGTTCAACTTCAATTACAGAACAAAAGGTTGGGCCAAAAACCCATTTTTGTATCTTCTATGGGCCTCCGCGCCACCAGTTTATATTAAATTCTTTATATGATTTTCAAATGTATTTTTACGTTAAGTTTTTTGAAGAGGAATTTTTTTAATGTACTTTTAGCTAAGTGAAAAATATTTATTTTAGTTCTTCGAAAAAAAATATATTTATTTTAGAGAAAGAAAAGAACAAACTTAGTAACCATATGAATGATTTTTATCAATTAAGGAACAAAAAAGTGAAAAACAATTGCTCAGAAAAACTAGATGGATAATAATTGGTCAACTTCTTTATTAAAGGATTAAAATAAATTTTTAGGGTTGTAGCAAACTAATACATGTAAGGAAATTTGAATTCATCCTCCACAAGGAAACCATTCATTTCTTAAAATTGCATATCGATCATTTGATTGAATTAATATTTTGATCGAAAATTAATATTTTTGGGTTTGGTTCAAGTCTTTTTGAGATGATCATTCATGTTGAAGCGAAAAGAAAAAAAAAACAAAAACAAAAACAAAAACAAAAGGTTGCGAGCATCTAATTACTTTGGGATTAGTTTCTTAGTTTAGGCTTGCTAATTTAGAATCTCAATATTTTTCATATTTATTATAGCACAATAACGATTCATGATTGTCATAAATTTATGTCTATTTATATGTTAATTACTTGATATATAGATCAGACTACTCTAAAATTTGCTGCATGATGAACTCGGTAAAATTGTTTTTAAGCCTAATTACAAAAAATATCCCTATATATGAAAAATTACCGTTATTCCCTTAACATTATGTCTCATCTAACAATTTGCACTTACCGATAATTTGATTAATGACAATTGTTAGTATAAAACTTAGTATTTACTTATAAAAACATACAATATACACTGCTTAAATGATCATCAAACAATTCAGGAGGTAAATGGTAATTTCTCATACATAAGGATCATCAAACAATTTAGGGGGCTAACTGTGATTTTTTCTAATTTGAGTAATGACAAAAATGACATGTTTCTCGCTTCCATTAAACTTAGCATTGACCCACTCAAGTTAGGTAATGGTAATTTTTTAAATATAAAAATATTTTTTATAATTTTACTATAATGGATGGTAAGTGTAACTTTTCCTTTAATATATCATGAGTTCCATCCAAACTACGAAAATTGACTTTTAATTTTATTGCGGGACCTATTACTTTGAGAAAGTATGAGTAAAAGCAATATCAAGTACAACTTTTTTGCATAAAGGTTATAGAAATTATAAGCATCATTGTAACGTACAAATTCCATGACTAAACAAGGTGGAATTGTTGCGTCCTTGTTGGGTGAAAATCAAAGCAACTGTCACCAATGTTGAACTTGATAGACCAAAAATATACATAAATTAATGTCCAAAATTTATGCAAACATTATGTTGTTTTCCTGAGGTTTTAGGGTATTTTAAGAAGAAATTGAAACAAAGGAACGAGACCTTAATTCAGACATTAACAAGTATACTTTAGCCCCCAAAAATATAATATATCTTAGGACATATATCCCTTCACAAGTGTTTTATGTTCACAAAATCCAAACTGAAAAAGGCTGGATTACAAAGAAAAGCAAGAGAAAATGGCTCAAGCCATTTCCTTTCGTCAAGCCATTTTTCTTGTACAGTGGAGTCGAAAAATGTGCAAAATAAAATGGCTCTGGCCGTGTGGATATGAAAAGCCATTTTCTAGGTACAAAAAGTGAAAATTTTGTGTAAAACAACACGGCTGAAGCAGCGTGATCTTGCAAAAGCAGTGTAGATTTGCACGAAAGTTTTGGATTTACAGAAGAGGCAAAAATTTGGAGATTCAAAATGGCTTAGATCGTGTAAAATTGCAAGATGCCGTGTGGATTGACAAAGTCGTTTTCAATGCACAAGAAAACTCGTCACCTATTAGGATTCTGACTATATTGGCCTCCATTACTATTTAACGACATCTTGTGCTCGATTTAGCAGGACTTTGGCTGATTTTTGAAGAGGAATTCAAGGATATGAGCTGAAGAAGGATGACAATTCAAAGGCTAACTTCTTCTACCCCTCGAGATTATCGCCGCAAGCCTAATTTGCTTTATGTTTTCTTTTAGTTTTATTATGTTTTTGTGTTGTTCTACTTTTATTATGTCTAGCTAAATAAATTATAAGGTTCTATGCTAGTCGTTGGTGAAACTCTCGTAATTTTCGTTGGACCCCTTTGATTTTGATTTTACATACTTCCTATCTATAAATCAAACTCTTTTATTACTTGTGATTAAAAGCTTTGAGATTTTATATTCAACTATGAAAGGGTGTGTATAAAATCTAACTATTTGTGTTATAGACATAAGGAACACATAGGTTATAAATAATCATGCTCTTGTGCGATCGGTTAGATTAATTAGCGAGGACTTTTTAACTAACATAATTCTTGTGCGCAATAAGCCCAGGAATCCGTATGTGATCACGAAAGCACATAGCATTCCTTGGTATGTTTGTTTTACTTTCGAAAAGAGATTACAAATATTTTCGTGAGTTGGATCGTGAGAAGTTGTATTAATTAAAATCAATGGGGGCTTAATTGATTACAATGGGGGATTCAATTGACGATGCCTAGGTCCTAGATTATTCTTATTGCATTTTTTTCACGTATTCTTTATTTGCTTTCTTTTATTTCCCTAAACTTCTACTCAATTTTTGAAACTTAAACAATAGAGAACTTACAAGTTTGGTGCTTAGTAGTCCATTCCTTAAGGGAACAATACTTAACTTTACACTTTACTACTTGAGCGACCAGTGCACTTGAGGAAAATTTCACAACAAAATTCATGGAAGAAGCAGAACCACAAGACAACAGCACCAAAGAATCACGCATTCACCCCTACTTAGAATCCTTGATGGGCAAGAATAAAGTAAAACCTTCAAGTTCACCCAATAGGGATCAGACAAAATGGACAAAATCAAAGTTCTTCAACCCTCTGAGGAATATCCCTTCCCTAGAATAATACAAGAAACAAATCCAAGAGCCTTGGAGAGATACCATCAATCTAAAACTTCTTGGAAGAACTATTAACTACAATGTGTCATAGTCCAAGATAAACACTATGTGGTGTCTTCAAGGAGACTTTGACTTGATTGACCTTGGTTCTAACTGCTTCATTTTGAAGATCAATGATAGAGAGAAGGCAAAATTTATCCTCACCGAAGGTTTGATCATTTTCAATCACTACCTACTTACTAGGAAGTGGAGTCCCAACTTCGAACCATCTAAAGACAAACTTAACACTGTTATTGTTTGGGCAAGGGTACGAGAGCTAGCTATTGAATACTACTTGTCTACGTGCTTGTGGCAATAAGATTGATGACAATAAGTATTGGGCAACGTAAGGGAAATTCACCCGAATATGTGTCTAAATGGATCTCGACAAACCCCTCATGAGCGATATTGAAGTGAATAGCAAACTTTTCCCAGCAGAATACGAAAACCTCACCTCCATCTATTTCAAGTGTGGTATGGTGGGGCACCAGGTTAATGTCCAACAATGGTAAATAGTGAAAAGAATGAAGTTTCCAACCGACACACTGATTCTGGTAACCTCTCTCAACGGCTACATGTGAAAAGATTTGGTGATTGCATGATAGTAAAAAGACAAAAATCAAAAAAATTGAACAAACAGATTGGACGCAACAGTGCAATAGTGGTCAGTAACAAATTTGATATTTTTAGCGAAAGAGACACAAGAAATCGAGTGGAAGAAGATAGATGGCCCAGGTTTCACAAATTTGGGTAGTAACGAGCAAGGCTTAATATCCTATACTAAAGACAAAAGTAATATTACCCTTAAGAACAAGCCCATGCATGGAAAGAAAAGAAACCCTAATGTTGGCCCTCCTTAGTGGAGGTACCTATAAACCTTCAGGAAACCCACAAGGATGATCGTTCAAATCACCCTAGCTATAACGGACCTCCTCACACCCCCACATCACCTAACGTGAGTCTTTACCCAACTCCCATCCCCTATGGACGATCACCCAACCCCAGCAACTCCAATAGCGAACCTTCGTTTCTGCGAGGCAAAGATGTCATCACCCTCCATTGTGGCAAATCTCAACCTCAAAATTTTGGGACTGCGGATGCTATGTATAAACTGCTTCTATTGGCAAGTAGCGACCAAGTTTACTTTGATACCTCAACCCCACAACCTATGGATGCATTGTATAATGGAGGTCAATCTTAATCAATGGAGAGTCTACAGTAATTATAGATGGCAATGATGCTCGCGAACTAAACCCTACGGGGTTGAATGACTTGCCACTGGTAGCCCTAGCAACTTCATACCACTTACGTAGTGTTCTGATGAAGATTTTGTCTTAGAATTGTTAAGGGGTTGGTAACACTCAAATTCAGAGAAATTTTAGAGAAATTATTTGTATTCATGATCTGGATGTTGTGTTTTTACTAAAAAGTTTCAAAGAAATGGCTGCTCATATCTTTACTAGACTTGTATTCACCAACGTTTGCCATGCACCAACTACGGGAAGGCAAGGAGGCATTTCGCTACTTTGGAATGTGGCACGCATCCTGGTTAGCGTTCTTTCAAATATGGACCAAGTTACCCATTCAAGTATTGGGCCCAAGTTAGAAGAAGGATGGGTTTTCTTCGAGGTATGCACGAGTCTGAATGAACATAAAAGAGATGAACTATGGAATAATTTACATACTTTGGGACCATGGTTGGTTACTAGCGATCTTAACGATATTGCCCGAATTACTGGAAAAAAAAAGAGGGAAAGACGACATGCTGGTCTAAATGTTCGACATTACTTAACGATGTGGATTGATGTGCATTAATGGATCTTGTGGCTCAAGGGTAGCGCTATACTCGGACTAATCGAAGAATCAATTTTCAAAATGTTAAAGAATGCCTTGATAGAGCTTTGGTGAACACGGATTGGAGATCAAAATTTCCCGAAGCTTTTGTTCTTAACTTTCTGTGAACACATTTGGATTATTGTCCTATTCTCATGTTGTCCTATGATATAGACACAAGGATTTCAACAAAACATTTTGATTCAACTTGGCTTAAACAACCCACACAAACTATGCAACAATGGTTAAGTTGGTTTGGGAAAAAGAACAAATGTTACAAAGTTCCTTGGAAAAACTTCCTTTGATGATAAGACAATAGAATAGGTAATTCTTTCATAACATATTCTATAGAAAGCAATACGCGACATGGAAAAGAAATTAATCCAGGATTATAACCTTGCCTGGCGTCAAGAATGCTTTGGTATCAGAAATCTCGCATACAATAGCTATCGGTGGAGGATAAAACCACACAATTTTTTAATCTCATAACGGTGTGTCGACGGAGGTAGAATAAGATTAGTACGCTGAAGGTGATGACATGTGGGTTACAAACCAAAAGCTCATTAAGTCTTATATTACAGAATACTTTTACAATTTGTTTAATAGGAGTAGTGCACATGGTGGTGTTGCCCTCCCTATTAGCCCGTATCAAAAGAAATTACCTTTGAAAGCGTCATACACGGTTGAGAGCACTCCTACTGATAATGAGATTCTTGGAGTCTTCAAAACCATGCATCTATATAAGACCTCGGCAGTCCATGGTTGCCAATCTTTCTTTTATCTCAAGTTTTGAGACATTATTAGGGGTTCCGTGTGCGATTTATTCAAGACTATTTTGCTAAAAGAAAGGTACCAAAGGCGATTGGTGAGTTGTTTTTGATGCTCATCCTCAAAGTCCATAACCTCTCACTCATATCTGAATTTTGCCCCATCACGTTATGTAACGTGATTTTGAAGGCTATTATAAAAATGGTAGTGTTAAGGCTAAAACCCAATATGAATAATCTTATTAATCCAGCACAAAACAGCTTCAAACCAGGCCATAGTACACAAGATAATCTTTTGGTAGTCCAAGAACTCTTTCACCCCATTAATAAAATCCTAGAGTAAATCTGTTGGATTGTTGATCAAATCGGATATAGAGAAAGCCTATGACACTATCAGCTGGGATTTTTTTGAAGAAACCCTACTATTCTTCAATCTCCCCGTGTTCCTTGTTAAGTTGATCATGAGTTATATCAAGTGTACCAGACCTCGGGTACTATAGAACGGACCTATTTATGTTTTGTATAGAGAGGCTATCTTACCTTATCAAAGAAGAGGTTATCTTACCTTATCGAAGAAGAGGTTAGCAGCAAGAAGTAGAAACCAATTCCTATATATTGGATAGGCCAACATGTTCTTTACCGATGATTTCATCTTTCGTCGGAAAATCATCGATGAAGAATGCACGTATAATCCGAAGGATCGTTAATTGATTCTATTCAACATCGAAACTAAAGGTTAATGTTAACAAATCGAAGGAGTATTTAGCACCATGTACGGATCCTAGTGCTAAAAGACACATTTGTGAGGTATTGGGTATGCATAGCACACAAAATCTAGGAAGATATCAAAGGATCAACATTGACACAGGACGCAACCTTGCTAGATCTCTTTTCGAACCAGTTGATCAAGTCCAGATGAAGCTTTCATCATGGAGAGTTATCAACTTCAATTTGGCAGGAAGGACCACATTGATCAAATAGGCCACATTGGTGATTCCAATTTATGCCATGCATGCGAATTAGATCGCAACTAAAAGTGTTTAAGCACCTTGACAAATAAAACTGAGACATCCTATGGGGTGGTGTAGGGGGATAAAAGAACGATCGATTTGGTTGGGTAGAATAAGAATCTCCAAAATAAGAATGGCAAAGGATTCACCATCAAAGACACAAAAATGATAAAAATCGCTATACTTTCCAGAGTCAAATGGCGAGTTCTAAATGTAGATAATTGTTTATGGTCTAGGATATTCAAGCACAAAAATCTTAAACATGACAATATACTAGACTATTTCCCAAAACCAGAGGCATACGTGGAAAGAGGTAGTGAAGAGCATTGAAGAAGTTGAAGGACATATTCTTTGGCGGATCAGTTGAAGAGATAACATCTCCTCCTGGTACGACCATTGGTTGAGCAATGGCAAACTCTGTAACATTATTGGGGTCCCAATTAGCAGAGAAGATGATCTTGTCACGATGGTTGATTTATTTTTTCTATCAACGGATAGTTGGGATTTTTCTAAACTCTCAATACCCATACCACCAAATATTGCATGGAAAATTAAGAGTATACCTATTCCTATTAGCTAACAGGAAGTTGATAGGCATGTTTGGAAAGCTTCGACGGATGGACATTTTACATGCAAATAGGTGTATACCACCTTACAAGAATCGGAGACCCTGCCAGGTTTGGTGACACAAAACTGAAAGTGGTTGTGGAAAGTGAATTACTCGGAGCAAGTAAAGATCTTAGTTTGGCTTTGTAATCATGGCAGATTGTCAACAAAGGCCTTGCTGTCAAAAAAAACTTTTATCTGAAAAAAGACTGTGCACTATACCCAGAAGAACGAGAGGATGAAATGCACATATTCTTGGAGTGTCCAAAAGCCCAAAGCATATGGGCGTTTCTTATTATCCCCATGCAATTTACTCAGGTTATATGAATTGGTTGGCAGTATTGGTTCAAACAGAACCTTAGAGCAAACTTTGACAAGATCATTGCACCTAAATGTAAATGGCAAAGGGTTTTCTTAGCTGCAATTTGGTCTATTTAGCTTGTCCGAAAAAAATATGTGTTCTAAGGCATGGATGAAATGAACAAAGAGACAGTTCATGCCATTCCGATGATGGCACATGATCTTAAGAGTGCATTTCCTGAGCCCCAATTAAAAACATCAAGGAACTGGAAGTGATAACATGGAAGAGATCCCCAGAGGATAGGTCAAGTTGAATACTCACCAAGGTTTCCTTTGCGAGAAGAACTTCACAGCAGCCAAGGGGTTACTTTGTGATCACTATAGAGAATGGATGCTGGGATTTGCTACTAAACTTGGACATGTGTCTATTAATGTGGCTGAACTCCTTGGCCTACGACATGGCCTTTGTTTAGCTTGGGAACTTAGAGTGAGAAGGATAGTAGTTTGTTATCAAGATGGTCAAGAATGCAGACAACATAGATCATCCACTAGGGGCTTTAGTTGAGGACTATAGAGGATTCCTTAGACTACCATTAGTGATGCAAACGATCTGGGCCAAAACCTTGGCATTTTTTCAAGGCTAGAGCTTGAGCTTGAGCTCGGCCAGGTGGAAATTTGAGGCTCGAGCTCGGCTCAATTATAGGTTCAAGCTCTGCTCGACTCGATTCGACAAGCTCATTCAGCACAACTTGTTCGAGCTCAGCTCGAGCTCGAGAACCTATATCTTTGCCCCTTATCAAATAAAATAAATATATTAATTACGCAAAACAATTTAGGCGATTTACACTTTGCACCCTAAAAATATTTTAAATAGCCACTTTGCATTCTTACAAAATAAAAATAGCATATTGCATCCTAGAAAACCTTTAGTGTTGGTATCAATTCACCCTCACCATTTTTAAACAAAAAAGTCTATCAGAGTTGACTTCTTATGAGGGCAAAATTGGCAGCCTAAAAAATACTAATTTCCCTCCAAAATCAAGGACATGATTTGCAAACTCTATTTGAAGTATTTTATCTTTTTGCCAGATGGAAAAATCTAGCAACAATCTCCAAAGTAATACTAGTTTTCGCAATTAAAACTCTTCATTTTTCAAATAAAATATTTCATAAATAAATCCAAATATTTAAGTGCAATTGAATCAATGGTATGACAATTGAGAGAAGCACCTCAATGTTCTTTATTTACTAAATATGGTTGTTAGACTCCTTGTTATGATGAGAATTGTATTTGCAATTTATTGTATTAAATATCTTTTTCGAAAAATTTTGTTTAGACACGATGATCAATAATAATTTTGTTAATCTATATTAAAATACCAAATGATGAATTTTTTGAGACCATTAACATGAAGTTAAAATGTATTTTAACTCCAAATATTTATTTTTGATTGATTTTTTTTCCTTAACTAATTTAACCTATTTTTTTTAGTAAAGAACCTTTTTCATTTGCATTTTAACTCCAAATATTTATTTTTGAAAATAGTGGTCTAGTTTAACAATGATCATGTTACTATAAAAAAAAAATAAAGTTCAATAAACAAAAGTCATATCTCTAATATATTGGGAAGATTTGCTCCTTTCATATTAGAAATTAGACTTAATAGCAAAAAATATATTTTATTTTTCAAGCTAACAATTTTGCCATTACAATAAGTCAACTCTAATGGATTTTTGGGCCTAAAAATGATGAGTTAATTCCATTTTTAGTCCCACAGGAAATCTTCAATTTCGCATTTAGTCCTATAGAATACATTTTGACACATTTAGTCCCATAAGATACATTTTCTTGCCACATTTAGTCCCACCGGCGGTTTTTTTAAATTGAATTTTTAACATTGTCCTTCGTGTCGGGCGAAATAAGTGATGCGACAATCTCAAGTGGGACATGGTGAGGGGAGAGGGGTGGTTGGGTAGGGTTTGAATTCAATAATATTTTTTAATTTACATTATTTATAATATGTATTCATCCATTATCATAACATATATGTGTATTTATAATATTTCATAATATATATGTATGTATTATATATATATATTATATTTATATACCAATTATCTATATATATGTTTTAAATTCTAAGTTAAATTTTTATTTTTAACATGTATTTTTTATTATATAAATTTTTTATTATTTAAATTTTTATATATTATTTCCTATTTCTTAAATTATAAGTTGGTGCTTTGTCACTGTTATGTCTAGTGCCACGTATGTAAAAAAATGCCATACGGATTTAGTCATCTGACATATCAGTTATTTTTGTTAATCCACCATTAAAATTTGGTTGGTGGGACCAAATGTGGCTAAAAAGATATCCTGTGGGACTAAATGTGAGAATTTTGATCCTACGAGACTAAATGTGAATTGGCAAATTTTCCATGGGACTAAAAATGGAATTAATTCGACCAGGTCAGCGCAAAAGACTCCAAGTCATCACCTGAGAATGTCGCATCACTTATTTCACCTGGCACTGGACAATGTTAAAAATCCAATTTAAAAAAAACCGTCGGTGGGACTAAATGTGGCAATAAAACGTGTCATATGGGACTAAATGTGTCAAAATGTATCCTGTGAGACTAAATGTGAAATTGAAGATTTCCTATGGGACTAAAAATGGAATCAACTCTAAATTTTTAACTCGATACATATAAATCTCGGATTTGATTTGATCATAGATACATGGCTGCAGGTTATGACGGTCGCCTAACGGAACGTGCAACGGGGCTCATCTGCATCCTACCCATGAAGATGCATGATGATGAGAATAATTACGAACATGACAATTACATGTTGTGGAACCCCTGTATTCAAAAAACAAAGAAACTCGTAGTGGACTATACCACTCTTGGAAACTTACGCACTTACTATACTACAAAGAGTCAACCATAAGCTTAATTTTTATTTTCTTTTTAAACACACTACAAATATATATAGGAATTTGATTGAGGGGAATGACACTTTTTTGAGATCATTAGTAAAACGTATTAATACTGACATATACAATAACAAGAGTTATCATATTTATGCGATACGATCAATATAAAAGTTCTACAGTCAAAATAATACGTAAAAAATGATACTGAAAAAATAAAAAAATATTCTCTGTTTGTTTTTAAAAAATACTTAACAATGAACTTTTTAACAATACTTAATAAAATTGAAATAAACACACATAAAGATATATAATCAAAACTCAAGTATTAAAATAGTTATTTTTTTCTCTCTCTTTGTTCTCATAATCAAAAAATATATTCAAAACTCAAAAAATATATCTTGCTTTTTCTCCACCATCACATTCTCTAAATTACTCCGAATTAAATATAAAGTCTCTCTGTCACTGAATATACATACATGTTGCTACTAAATATATATATCCTTTTTTGTTTTCATATTTTATAGTGATGCTAAATCTTTGATGAATAGTGACGTTTATCTGTTTTAATGGGAGTGCTTATGTGAATGGAGCAACTCACTGTTTGGGCACGAGGTGGTACACATAAGCAGGGACTACTCCAGAAGACGATTTTATAGAATCAATCGTGTTGTTCGATTTCGATAAAGAATGTTTCTCGACTATGGAATTACCAGAGGACTTGCAGTTCATAGACCAAATGAAGGTTGCATTTAATGAGTTTGAGGGGACACTGGGAGCCCTCTTTGAAATCAATGAAGATTATATAGAAGGTGAGGGTACGTATGTGTTGTGGGTGATGAGTGAGTATAGTGTTGTAGATTCTTGGAGCAAGAGATTCATAATCGCACAAAGTGAGCCCCCTCAAGTCATGTCACGATGTGCAAGAGGATTTACAAGGAATGGAGTAGTTGTGTACACAACGAGCGACCAAGAACGTCTAGTTGGGAGACAGTGGGATGTACTCATCAATACTAATACTGACAAACAATTCCGCCTTGATGGAATGAGCTCTGATGCAAATTTTCTTGATTTTCTGAACAAATTAAATTAGATGGCTAGATTCTTTTGAATTTGTTAATTAATATTAGGGAAAATACTAAAAGCCTTTTAAATTTAGTTTTATATCCAAAAAGTTCGTGATAATAGTTTTCAATCTAAAATATCCATAACGCTAATTTTATATACTAAAAAGCACAAAATTAGTCCCTTTTTTTACTATATTACCCTTGACTTAATAGATCAATAAATTTAATGAATTTATTTCTTTTATTAGAAAGGCTTCTTTAAGGTTTTCAAATTAATTTATCTCGAAGAGAATTTTAATAAAATGAATTTTCTGAAACGCATTTTTTGAATATTAAGACATATAAATTACTTAAAATATTTTCTTAATGTTAAGATATATCATTCATATCTTGAGATGTACCAAAAGTATCATTGTAATTCACACCATAAAATTTAGTGTTTACTTATAAAGACATTCAATATACATTGCTTAAAATAATCATCAACCAAGTTAGGGGAAATGGTAATTTCCCATATGTTGTTGGGTTTTTTTTTTCGTAATTTCACAATGTCTTAGAGTGGTAACTACAATTTATCCTAATTTGAGTAAGGGTAAAACTGCCATTTTTTCAATTTCATTAGACTTAACATTTCAAGTTATTGGGTAATGGTAATTTTTCATGTGTGAAGGTGTGTTTTGTAATTTCACTATATTTCAAGAGTGGTAAGTTTAATTTGGCCAATAATTCATGAACAACTATCTTTGACGAATAAAGGTAAGGTTCTTTGCTATCAATCAATTTAGGAAAAACTATCATAAATAGTTGTTCAAATTTTGATATTAGGTCAAAATGTGTAATTACATATGAATTCAAAAAAAAATTATCCCATATAAGAGCACCCCTCTAAACCCTAACCCTAGCTAATAATTCTTTCTCACATGGCCTATTGCTTTGTCGTCAGATGTGCGGATGTTGGTTCAACACCTCTACACTCTTTGGGACTCGAAATCTTCAGCCTCACTGTCACTCCTTTAAATTCATTAATCCTTGTCTTTTTTTTTTATTATCTTATACTGTTTATTTTTCTTTATCATTCTTCTAGCAATTCCAATTTATCTGTATTTAATACCATTTTGTTTGGGAACAGGTTACAACATTGTTCAGAAAGGATGTGACTGGTTGCTCATCTTTAGCTGTTCACAGATCCTCAACATCCAAGTTCCATCGATCTTCTCGGTCTTCGGAATGGAAAAAGAAGTAGAACATTTCAATAGAGCCCTATCTTTGACTGTGAATAAAGAATCAAATGAAGTCTTTCCGAATGGTTCATGGTTGGGCCAGGGAGGGAACAAATCCCTATTACTAGTGAGCAAGGTGGTGATCGAGAAACCTGTTAAATTCAAATTCTTTGGCTATACTATGGTGACGACCATGAACCCAGACCATGGAATGAAAATGCAACAAATCAAGCAAGGCAAGTTTCTTATCCGATTTAACCACAAACATGATATAGGAAGCGGGTACTAGATAATGCCCTATGGATGTTTGACAAGCAATTAGTGATTTTGCAAGCATTGAGTGCATTTGATAATCCATTGGAGGTAAATCTGAGCCACGAGAATTTTCTTTGTTCACATTCATGATCTCATGGCCATGAAAATGACAAAGGAGGTGACAATTTTTATTGGAAACAACGTCAACAAGTTTGTAGAGGCAGATTTCGATCCGTTTGACATGATGTGGGGGAAGTCTCTTCGGATCAAAGTTAGTTTGGATATCTCTTTCCCACTTTGGCAAGCCTTAAAGATGAAGGATTCCAATGGTAAAGACGTTTTAGTGTCTTTTACAGACAAGAAACCGCCCAATTATTGCTATTTATGTGGGTTGATATATGGACCACATAGATCGCCATTGTGAGTTTTAGTTTAAAGATGGATTTGAAGACCCCAGCAGTGAGGCTCCTTATAGACCATAGCTATGCGAACCAATTTCCACCAAGAAAACTCAGATCAGAAAATCGAACTCTCCAACAAAACTAAGATTTGTATCTTGAAAAAGAAAGGAACCAATGAAAAGTAGATTTAGCGAGGAACTGAATTTGCAAAAGGCAAATGGGCATAGTTCTGGAACTAGTTATTTAGATTAATCTTCCCATAGGATCCAGATCCTAACCACCAATGCCAGCCAACAACGCACTCCACTTTGGATATGCTCAGGAAATTGGAATGAGATACTAGATAACAAAGAGAAAGAGAGAGGAGCTTTGAGACACAATAACCAAATTCGTGCTTTTAGAAACGCAATTCAAGTATGTGGTCTCTTTGATCTCAATTTTTTGAGCGACCAATTCACGTGGTGTAGTAACAGGGAAGAGCCAAACACTGTCTGTGAGCGGCTTCATCGAGCCTTTCCTATAGGGAATTGGATAAATTGTTTCCCACTGGTAAAGGTCAATCACGTCCTAACCATTTTTTTAGACCATTGTAGGATGCTAATCGAGCTCAAGATGCAACCAACTGACCCCCCTCCCCCACACGCCTGGCCTTTGTCAGCGCCCTCTTTCGATTTGAGGTGGTTTGGATTTGCCATGAGGAATGTGCAAAAGTGGTGAATGATAATTGGCTATCCAATCCAAACCCACTCAAGGCCCACTCCACTAGCTTGAGGAGTTTGGACAACTGCAAAATTGGTTTTTTAGATTGGAACAGAAGAGTCTTCAAAAATTCGAATGATAGGATGACAGAAATTGGGAACTAGATCCTCTATCTTCGAAAGGGACTAGTTTCAGCAAAGTTTACAATGGAGGAACAAAACCTTCAATTGCAATTAGCAGAACTCCAAAGACAAGAGAAAATATGGTGGAAACAAAAAATCAAGCAACATTAGTTTCAAGAGGGGGAAAACAACACAAAACTCTTCCATCATTAAGCAACTCAGCGACACAATAATAATCTCATTGCTGGCCTTTGGGACAATGATAGAAATTGGCATTCTCAGATTGGTCAAGTTCAGGAAATCATTTCATACCCCTTTCAGTCGGTGTTCACATTAGGGCTCCCGTCGACAGACTTGATTGAGAAAACCTTGGATGCTATTGAGTCGCGACTGGACGAGGATATACAATAGATATTACGGCCTTTTGCGACTGATGAGTTGACAAAAGCTCTTAAAAGTATGTTCCCACTCATGCTACCCGATTTGGATAGTATGTCCCCACTCTTTTTTTCATAAATTCTGGCACTTAATTAGTAATGATGTCATTTCTTGCGTACTAAATTTTTTGAAAAGCCGAGGTAATTTTCAAGATATTAATTACACTTATATGGTCTTCAGTCCTAAAGTAAAAAATCCAAACCTCGTTACTCTATTCTATCTGATCAACTTATGCAATGTTATTTACAAACTTGTCTAAAGTGTTAGCAAATCGGATTAAACCGTTACTAAATAGGATAATTTCCCCATCCCAATCCACTTTATCCTAGGTCGTCTCATCAATAATAATGTCCTTGCTTTTGTGATTAACCACTTTTTGAAAATCAAATCCTCAGGTAAAATAGGAATCATGGCACTGAAACTTGACATTAGCAAGACTTACAGCAAGGTGGAATGGCCATTTATGCAAGTTGTTATGCTCAAACTAGGTTTCCCTATCCCTTTTGTTAATTTGATCATGTTATGTGTTACCACTGATCACTTTTCATGTATGCTTAACAAATTATATTTTAGTCATCTTGTGCCCCAACAGGGAATCACCAAGGTGATCCCCTATCACCTTATCTTTTCATGTTATGTGCAGAATTGTTCAATAAACTTTTACAGCTTGAATTCGTTCTGTTTGCAAACAATAATCTAATCACTTGCCAAGCGACTCGGGAATCAGTGTTTTATACAAAATCCATTCTCACCAGATATGAGGTAGTCTCCAGCCAAGAAATCAATATTGCAAAGTCCTCGGTAGTTTTCAAGTAAAAATATGGCTATCTAGCTGGTGCCCTGGGAGTTTGGGAGATCCCAAACCATGACTCATACCTACGCCTGCCCTAAATAGCGGGACGAACAAAAAAAATCGATCTTTTATGGGATTCAAGATAGAATATGGAGGAAAATACACTCTTGGTCATCCACGAACCTATCATCTCCGAGGCGAGAGGTACTTATTAAAGTTGTCCTCTAGGCTATTCCAGCGTATAGTATGAGCTAGTTTTTGTTCCCAAATGGGTTTATTCAGGAACTAGAAATGATCCGTTCATTTTGTTGGAGCAACAAGAATGACCGTAAGATATATTGGGTGGCATAGAGAGACCTTTGTACGTGCAAACATGACGCTCGAATAGGTTTTCACAACCTTATGGTATTCAACTTGGTCTTCTTAGCCAAACAGGTGTAGGGAATAATGACAGAATCGGACACACTAGCTGGCCAAGTAATGCAAAACAAATACTTCCCAAATGGCAAGTTCTTGAACACTAAATTAACCCAAGCATTGTCCTTCATATACATGGCCAAGCATTCTAGCAGCACCTCTTGTTCATGTAGGCATCTGATGGCGTGTGGACCGTGGATGAGATATCAAAGATTGGAATAACCTGTAGCTCCCAAAAGTGGATACTTTTCAGCCTTCCACCCCTCGTCCATGTGAGTTTTTGGAATTGAAATAGTGACCTAATTGAAGGTTGTTTTTGGCCGAAGATGCTTGGCAAATTTTTAGCATTCCCTTCGTCAATGTGAGTCTGCACAATTACATCATATGGCATTACTCCCGGAATGGCAAATTTCAAGTTCGAGGTGCCTATCACCTAGCCATCAACCTTGGAAAGAGGTCACAAGCGTCAACCTCTGCTACAAGGGACGCTATAAATTGGAAATCTAATTAGGCTTTCAAGTCCCTCCCAAAACCAAACACTTTACATGGTGATTGTGTAAGAGATCTTATCCACGGGCCATAACATCATGCACTTGCTTAGTGATGTAATGATTCACTATCCACTATGTTTCCATGTTCACGAAGATATCTATAATTTCTCTTGGCCAGTTTGGGCCCTCACTCGTATCCCATGGAAAGTGGTATCAAATTGTGGAGAACGACCAGCATCTTGGTTGAACCATGCAATATAAGAGCTCTCCTCTGAGAAAATGGCCAAGATGATCATAATGGCATGGTACATATGGTGGAATCGTAATAGAGCCATACTGGAAGGGGAAAACTTAAATCTTGCAGACGTTGTTAGCTTCGGGAATGCTTTCAACTAAGCATTTGTTAACTTTCAAATGGTAATCTTGCCAAACCCATCACCCCACGCACCTATTAGATGGAACCCGCCGAATAAAAATACTGTTAAAATTAATTTTGACAATGTTGTTTTTCAGGAAAGCATAGAACTGGGCGTTGATGTTGTAGCAAGGAATGGACAAGGTATGTGCATAGGATGGGTCATGGATAGAATAAGAGGAAGTGTGGACGCAGAATTCATTGAACTATTAGCTGCCTGTAGAACCATTTACTTGGCTCTAAGACGGGGATTGTAGACTATTCATTTTGAGGGAGATAACCTGAATATCCTTTCTAAACTCCAGCAATGTGATGAGGACTTGTCTCCTCTTAGAACCATCGCATTGGAGCTCAATAATAGCCTTCGCTCTTGTGAACATTTAACTTTTTCGCACATTAGTTGTAATAGCAATTGGGTTGTGTAACGATCCGTACTTCGTTAGCTATATCTCAAATGCTACACATAAAAGTTCTCTTATTTAATCATACATGATAGAGTATTGAAAACATAACAATGATCATTTTCTTTTTGAAGTACAAAACAATGAGTAACTAATTCTTCACTTCATAATTTCCTATAATATCGCCTGTTATATCCTTGCAAACTTCTTCTCCTAAAATAACGTATATAAAACAGATCAACATCACAGTTGATTAGAAATTTTAACCAAATCATATAAGGTGATAATGTGTGTGTCAAAGGCATATAAACACATTATGTCACATATTTTCACATTTCTTTTACCTTTGGATCACAATTAGTTATATCAAATTCCTACGACCTACTTCAATATACGGAACACTCCGTCCGAGTAAGGTGGGATTAGGACCAGGGATGACGAGAACATATATTAAGACCGGCAAGGCCATTGCTGCCCGGCCGAACTCTGCCCCATCCCCATCGTAACACATCGGACCCGGCATGCACATTTAATTTTTCACATGAACATATGAACATGCTTTTGCACATAGAAAACTTAATTTTAATTAAACATGATTTGTCTAACATGATAAGAATATAAAACATATTATAACATAATTATATCTAACTACATGCAAGCATAATGACATATGATATGGACATGAAATAGATGATTATAAATAAGCATGGAAAATAATAATTGTAAATTAAAATTCTCATATAATTTGGAAAAACCTCTACCTTAAAAAACTAGTCTCCCTAGGGTAAAGATATATGTATATATATGTGTATGTATTTGTATATGTGAAGAGGGTTTCAAGAAGATAATTTATTTAGATATATATGTGTTCCCATGCGTGTGTGTAAGTGTGTTTGTGTGTGGGCTGAAAAAAAGGGAGATGAGGCCTCTATTTATAGTGTTTTCAACTAGAGACACGATTATTATCTGAAAATATCATCTTGCATTTAATGGACCCTTTACAACTAGGCTTATACATTAAATGTGATCATACACATGTGAGTCTATTGTGTCCACATGTTAACCCTAATTGTGTTTATGTGTTAGTCTAATGTGGTAAGGTGTTAGTCTAGTTTTATATGATTCTTACAAGTATTCCTACCTTAAACCGTAGCCATACATATGTATTAATATATATGTAAGATTCATACATTTGTATATAGTTAGGTATAAAGTATATCAATTAGAGAAAATGACATGAAAATGGCATGAAGATGACATTGTATATCTCCATATACATTTATGCACGAAAATTATATATATATATATATTTTTATAAAATATAAACTCATATGTATGTATGTATATATATTCTCGAATATATACATATATATTTATACTAGTATTTGTTATGCACATATATGTATATATATGTCATAAAAATAAAATAATCCCTAATATACTTCAAAATATAAATAATCTAAATACAATGTATATAATCAGCCACATATGTATATCTTTATATCTACATTTTTGGCTTATATATGTGTTAGCATATTCCTAAAATATCACATGATTTACATATAAAATAAAGGTCACATAAACGATCATATAATTATAAAATAATAATATAATTAATGTTTTAAAATAACAAGAAGTACCAGGTCATCACATGTTGCACATATCCTTGCAAGGAACTCAACCCCCTTTGTCAAGGGGATCTCGAATATTCCTGCATATGCTTTTGGATATGTATATGAGGATTTTCCACCTAATTAGTGAATAAATTTGGTTTTGCTCTCACAAAGAAATTAATATTAGATCATTTTAGTAAAGCATGTTCGAATATCTACTTTACAATCTCTCACTTTAATATTTAGTTTCAAATTAGTTCTCATTGATCATTGGCTAGCAACTATAAGAAAATATATACATCCTTCGAAAAAAAAGAAAATATATACATAGTAAAATGATGTAGCGAGCTAATTTAGATGATTATGTTTTGCGGCAATGATGTGCATAAATTAATTTTGTCCCAATTTGACGTGTACACTATTTTCTATTTTTATATTTATACTTTCAAATGCTATCATTGTTGTCTTCCAATAATTGACAGTGTTTAAATTATTATGTCACGCATATGTTTCAATGTCCAAATATATAGGCATATCTTTCAATATCCAAATATATTATTATATAATATGTTTTTTTATATATCTTTCTTTTTATATACTAATTTTATATATTTTGTAAAATATAATTAAAACACAAATATATTTGAAAATATATTTTTAATATTTATTTCATGAATCATTTTTCTTACATTATATGCTATCAATAATTTATTTCTATGTAAATTAAAATATTAGCATTATAACAAAATGACAACTATGTATCAAAATTATCAAATATTAGTGTGTGAATCGCTTTTAGACATGTTTTATCATTCTTTCTTTTAAATTAAATTTATGAACAAAATAAAGAGACAAATGTTATGATCCCATGTGGTGCTGGCAACCTGGATTATATAGTTAATTTCAAGAATTTAAAAAGAGTTAAATGTCAAGAATTGAAAAGGAGTTAGTGTCATATTAATGCATAATCAAAATTATAAGTTAAGACGATTAATCGACAAGAAAAGAAAACCCAAAACTTTGCATTGAAATGGTAATAAATAGTATGCTATGAATGCGTTAATTAAGGCATAAAATTTGACATCATTGTAGAAATTCGATGAATGAGAATTTTGGATGAACAAATCATTCTTTCCATTACATTGCCTTTTAAAACAATTAATTATGGTCATTTGTCCTATTAGATGTACCATATTTTTTTTGACAAAAACATGCAATTAGGCTTATATTTGTGCGCGCACGTTATAATATTTTTCTCTCTAATTGGGTTAGATATTATTTACAGCTAAAAATAGTCTAATGAATTCCTCAATTTAAGCTAAAATTAATTAGAAAAAATCAAACTACAAATATGCCAAACCATACATCTCTCGCTCTCTCTCTCTCGCTCTCTCTCTCTCTCTCTCTCTCACACACACACACACATACTTTATTTTTGTCCACATTTTAACTTTCTCTTTTTTCATCTCTATACTTCTTTTCTTTTGGTGAGTGATATTTTTTTTTCCGATTGAAAATGTATTCTTAGTTTAATATTTGGTATAATATATGCTAAAAGGAATCAGGATGATTTGAAGTTTAAATTTTGTGGTAAGTCAATCTATAATTATTTTTTCCATAAAATTTTATGTTTTTCATACTCTTTCAGCTATTTGAATTAGTTTAGTTAGTTTCATCACAATTTTTTATTATTTTATGCTAAATTGTTGGATATAGTGTTAGTTTTAAAATTAGTAGCGTTTCGGCCTTACTTATATATATATTTTAAACATTTTTCACATGTACTATCAAAAAATGTTTTGGAAGGGTCGTATTAATATCTAACATATCATTTTTTTGTGCCCATGTTTTCTACATCATTTTTATTTTTACTTATTTATGGCTACATTT
>CM047878.1:17567324-17603156 GCA_026212405.1 Petrea volubilis
CCAGTTTATTTGTTTGAGATGAAAAATTGAAATTATAAATAAGTATTAGGATCAATTTTGAGTTTTCTGTTTTTTCTTTTTCTTTTTAAACGATCTAAAAGCCTAAACTCGAACTCTTGTAAGTCGTTCATTTTTATGGTTAAAATTTGTATGATTTGGTTATTGATAGTTTGATTATGAATTTTTACTCTTAAATATGCAATCAATAATCAAATCAATCAAATTTTAAGCATAAACAACCCCTCAATATATTGCACATTTTTTGTGACAAAGACTTGCAAAACCTTGGGGGGGGCGTTAATTGCCCGTTTATTTAGCTAGTCTGGAGAGAAATTATGTCCATCTTAAGTATGTATATATCTAATTATATTTCAAATTTTAAAATGAAAACAAAATAATATAATAAAGTATTCATATCTTCACATATGATTTTAAAAAAATTATAATTTATTATCATACATACTTAAATATCATGACATGGACTTAGTCTAAGTTTCAAGGGTTCCATACCAAGAATGTTGAGTTTACCATACGTCTAAGAATTTCCTTTTCTTTTTCATTTTTTTAGGGTTTGGGGGGGGGGGGGGGGGGAACCTATCAAATTCAAAATGACCCAAATCTATTTTATTTGAAGTGGACTTCACGTTATAAACTATTTTTGGGAACAATTTTGGATTTTAGTGTTTTCGCATGAACTTATTGTTTGCATAAAATTTTGATAGTCACACAGATGCGTTCGAAACCGCCGCGTTTTTGATGTGAAAACAGTAATTTCAAATCGAGTTCGTTGAGTGCGGGTGTGTTGGTGTGCAAAAAACACACAAATTGAAGTATTATGATTTGATTTTGATAGGTTGCGCATCATACTTCTATCTGAAAGATAATTGCATTGGAATAGACAAATACTCTATCTAAGGTTTTACGCACCTACAATTTACTGTAAGATTTAAAATTTAGTACTTCAAATATCGAAAATGGTCTAAAATTACAAAACGATAAAGTGCAATGAAAGACAATGGCTACTCGCCATGAACAATATGAAAAGGCAAATTGGTAACAATATAATAAGTGATGATGACAAAACTATCATTAATTATATGCATTTAGTGACAATAAAATTATATTGTTATAAAACATAATTTGCACAATATCAATGGTAACAATATAATGTAAAAAGTTAACAACATAATGCAAAATTGGTAATTAGTGACACATCTATAGTGGCAACTTAAAGACAATAAAATCTTGTCACCAAATACTATTGATAATTTTTTTTTTTTTTTGGTTATCAAATTGTCACTATAGATATGTCACTAATTGTCAATGATGACAATTAAAAAATTAATTCATATCATCATTGAATAATATTGTGAAAATATAAAAGTTGTTGTCACAAAATAACTTAATTAATGACGATATACAATGTATTGCTATACTATTATTGATGATAATTTTTATATTGTCACTGTTATTATTTTTTCTTGTAATGTTGAGAAGCCACCATCATTCTATTCGATCAAGGTCATTTCCTCCTTAAGGACATGCCTACTCCCAGAATCCGACATCATCAAGTATATATAATATAGATAATAGTACGTACTAATTCTTCTAAATTTCAAGATAATATAAAACTCATAAATGCTTATACTTTCAGTATTGATAAATAGTAATAAGGAAAATTCTATGATTAGTCATAGTTCGTACTTGACGAGCATTAGTTACCTTTAATTTTAGTCGTTAGATGTGCAATATATAATTCAAGCCATTAATTTTTATATGACTTGCAACCTGTTATGCAAGTAAATTGAAGTGGGTATTTGCTATATAGGTTACCAAGGAGTCTTTTTTTATACAACACTTATTGTAGTAAACCATGTATAGTCTACTAAATATTAACAAATTAAATTTTTATTTTTGACATAAAAAAGATAAGCTAAAAATTGAATGCTATTGGACCAATTAGATCATTATTATTCATTCTTTTTTGAATTTCTTGAAAAAATAAAATATTATTTTTTAAAAGTAATACCATGGTACTCATTATAATTTTTTATTTTTTATTACCACGGCACCATTATAATATTGTGGTACCATTATAACATGTTAATTTTTTTATGTTTTAATACTATGGTACTATTATTTTTTATTTTTGAATTATAAACACAATGGTACTCATTATAACTTTTTATTTTTAATTTAAGAATGTGTGCATTAACAAGGATAAGTGATTGGAAATAATGATAAAAAGAATTAAAATACTAAAACGATACCAAAATAAATACTAGTTATAATTCAAAAATCCGAATATATGCTAATAGTTGATAAAAAAAAATTGTATTTAATTTAAAATTTTAACATATTTCATAGAATATATAACATTCATCACAAATTCTTTTAAATATATATATATATATATATATATAATATGAACATCTATTTTAAAAAAAATTGTAAAATATGGATATCATTATTAAGTAAACTATTCATATTATCCGTAGATTTACTTCAAAATAATTGATCTGCAGTGATATGAATAATTTATTTTTAAAAGCAAATTGTATATATAAAATACATAAAGAGGAATACAACAAGCACGAGTTGGTAAAAAATTGAGTTTTGATTATTAATGGAGATAAGCTATGAAACAACAACAACAATAATAATAGCCAAGTTCATTCATGAGAACACTTAAAAGAAAATAATAATATTATTATTTATAAGCAATGAAAAAAATATGACGCCACTTTTATTTAATTGAACTTAAATATTTAAATTGTAGTAGGAATTATCTATCCTACGAAGTCTTAATAATTAAGGGATCTTTTATAAAGTTAATAATTAAAGGAATGATTTGTGTGTGTGTGTGAGAGAGAGAGAAAGAGATAGAGAGAGAGAGAGAGAGAGAGTTTTGACCCATGTTAGCGGGTTACTCAAAAAATTCAAAAAATTCTTAACTTGTTAATTTTTTTTAAAATTGTACGCATGACATTTTTTTAAAGAGTAACCAAGGATTAAGGTTAGTCACCTACGATTGTGATTAATCATAGAACTCCCCTAATAATAAATATGTTTAAGATTTTAAGTTTTCCAAACTTGATACATGCAAGAATAAATTGCCAAATAAAGAATAAAAGTCGTGTTAAATATATTTTTTTAAAAAAAAGGGTATCCGAATATCTTCAAAATTTTAAATAATTTTAATAGATCTAAGGAGTCCAACTTATCAAATATTAAGTTCACGCTGCAAAGCTGAATCTCGAGTCAATAATAGGAGTTTGACCGACGTGTCATCGAATAGTTTAACAAACTCGAGTGCAATAAGCAGGTTACGAGAACTCAAAAATAATTACACGAACTTATTCACAACACAATGTATACTCTCTCTCTCTCTCTCTCTCTCACACACACACACACACACACACACACGCAAAACCAGCTTGATATTCAAATGTAAGTGTCTACGTGTTCTTACAAGTTACATGGTCTGGACTAAAAAATTAACCTAACACGTCGAGCATGCCCCCCCCCCCCCCCCCACCCCCACTCACTCACACACACACACACAAAATCTTAATATTTTTAAATTAAATTGCCTATTTGTTCTTACATGGGCTGGACTAAAATATCAACCTGAGCGTAATATATTTGGCCTACAATATAAAAAATTCAAAAGTACCATAACATCCCTCGCTGATTATTGAGCAATTCTCTTTGTTTTTTTTTTTTCTTATTTTTCCTAAATAAACATAGGTGAAATTTTAATCTATAACGAGTGTTAAGAGTAAATATTAACGTGATTTAGGATTTGTTTGGATATGTTTTTTTTAAAAACAAACTGTTAATTTGTTGAATATTGCCTTTTGCTGTAGTTTTGTTTTTTTGTTTTTTTTAGTCTAGTTATTATGTATTTGGATGCAGGGATTTATAAGTATTTTAAAAGGCACTTTTCTTTTTATTTTTTTTTAACTATTGGTCTTTGTAAGAAAATCCAATACAACACAACACGAATTCTTTCATTTAAATGTTCTTTTTTTTTTTAAATAAAAAATTAAGCATTTTTCTTTTTAAAAATACCCATCCTAACGGGCTGTTAATAAAAAGTTAAGGGCTTAGTTAGAATTATGACCTTTTCGGTCAATTAAAAAAGATTACTTTTCTCATTTTTCGGACAGGATCTCCTACCTCAAAACGATGCCCCATCTCATACCATATACTCTAGATTTATGATACGTGTAAATTTTCAAGATTTATTTATCAGTTGAGATAACCGAAAAAATATAATTAACATAACTAAACAATCTGCAATTAAGTAGATCTTGAAGATTTACACGTGTTACGAATCTAAAGTATGAGACATAAGATGAAACATTGTTTTTGGGGTAGGGATCCCGTCCGCTCATTTTCCTCTTATCAACAAAAATATTGCGAATTATTAACATAAAAAGGGTTTACGGAATTAATAAAATATGTTATTTCTTGACTATTCAGTTGACTAAGACATTCTCTAAAATAAATTGTGATTAAGCAAGTCATTAAATAAAATGTTGGTAGGTTATTTAAAATTACAACTCAAAAGTTGTTATAAATACACTTGACTTTCAATTCAAAAGTCGTTGGACATAGGTATTAATAAAGGGTGTGGTTTGGTGATAAGATATTAATAGAAGATTATTGCAAGAAAGCCCTTTGAATTTATTGATTTGGACAATGCCAAGAGTGTTATTTGTTTCTTTAAGATTTTCTTATTTCCATCATTACTTTCAATCAACATTGTCAATTTCCTTTCACATCAGTTGATCGCTTTCAATGTAAATGCCAAGTGCTTTTGCCTTTTTTTTTTCTTTTTCTTTTTTCTTTTTCCTTTAATGGATGCTTGTCGATTATATACATGATTGTATTATGAATATTATATACAGTAAAACATGTATTATGAATATTAATTATTAAAAATAAAATATAAATAAAAAAGAGAGATGATATTAGCACTTTAAATTTTTATATTGAAACTTCATTTTCATTATTTTAATAAGAGATTGACTAGAATACCCACTAATTTATAAAATATTATTTATATTATTTTTGAATGACAAATATGCTTTCACTCTAATATGCATCTTTCTTTCATTTTTGTATTCATCTATTGATGGTGAAATATATGAAAACATTCTATGAAAAAAAAATTCTTGAAATAAAACTCAACAAATCAAATATACAAATTATTGGTAAAAGTTGAACTTAAATACTTTTTAAATATTTATATCTCCAAATAAAGTTTTGATCAAGTTATCTGATTCTTTTACGTTTAATCCTGCCCAAAAAAAAAAAAAAGAAGAATAAGAAGAAGAAGAGGAAATAACAAGAATAAGCAATCTTTATATAAAGAAATAAAGTACGCACATCAATTGTTATTTTTTTTCTTTTTTGTAGTTTGGATTTTTCTGCTCTTGTCTATCGTTCTCGAGAAGTTGGGAAGAGAATTTGATTTTTCGCTCGAAGTTGTGATTGTTGTCTTGTTAAATCGAAAATAAGGTGAATGGACAATAATTTAGGATAATTGTGTCCAACAAATCAAATTAAGTGATGCTTAAAAGGTAAAGAGTACTATAGTCAAATATCTAAAGCTAAAAATTAAAGTGAAATGCCAATATAAAAATTTGGAGTGCTAATATCATCTCCCATAAAACAAAATATCACTAATAATTACCAGCAACATTGCATAACTTTTATCTTTAACTAAATATTTAAATACTTGTTTTAGGTGGATTCTAATCTATAATCTTATACTCTTTCGAAATCCCAATATTATTACTTTGAATAATGAAATGGATATGGACAGTTTCAATATAATTTTATTTTTAAATAAAAATTAATTTTATTTATTTATTTCATCTATTTCATTACTGGAATAGGAAAAAATAGGCGTTACAGTATGATTTTGAATTAGAAGATAGGTTTCAATAAATGATAAGTTAGGGTTTATATGACCACACAGGTAAATTTTGCAAATTATTCTCATATGAAAATATGACAAAGACCACAAGGTGCAAACGGAAAGCAAGTCAAGTAACAAAAATATAATATTAACAAATTGCGGCATAATTCAAAGGGAGATTGGAGGGTGTGGTTGTCTCCTTCAAATTTATATTAAATTAAATTATATATATATATATATATAATTGAAAATTTTAGATATTCAGTCCGACCCTAAATAATAAAAATACCTTTAATATTTTATAAAAATTTAACTTCGCTCCCTCTCCACCAATTATAAACTTCCCCCACCACCTAACCCAACCTTGCTCTCTCTCTCTCTCCCCCCCCCCCCCCCCCCCCCCCACCCCACACACACACACACATATTTCCTCGCAACTTCACAGGTGGAGTATAAATAAAAATAAAAAAGAAGGCAATTCTCCTGGGAGGCAAGAGTGGTGAACTATTGGATTAGTCATGTTATGCATGGTTGGTGAGAAAATTGAGGATGATATTGATAATATCATCAGTTCATGACTTCAAATTATAGAAAGATTTACAAATACGATGTGAAATACTAAGCAAGTTCCGGCCTTTGTTAACCATCAAATAGGCATTTTCTACGAAATTTGAACAGTCTTGCTTGGATATTTCAAGAAAGTTTTCTACTTTTGACTACTTGTCTCCACCAAAATAGTTTGATTAATTGGATTCATCAGTTTCCTCCACAAAAGTTTGTTTTCTTTTCTAATGTTATAAGGTTAATTCAAATTGTACGATTAATATCCCAAAAATTAGAAAAACAAAACAATAATAATAATAAAGTTGCAATTAAGTTCTATTAATGTAATTAGATGATATATATGGTATATATGTGTTATGACATATATATGTGTGTGTGAGTTACCGACACTACTAAAAAAATAACCAAATTTGATACATGTAACATTATTATGACACCTCATAAGTCATAACAAGTGCCTTAATAAACATAACTAAATTTTAACTATAACGTGTTTCTTGATACTATAAAATATCAAAATAAACCATTATTATACTCAAAGTGACTAGTGTCACAAAAATAAACCTTCGATTTAGCATGTTGGCACTAGCTCAAGTGTTGCATATTTAAGTACAACAATAGATTCTCTTGATACTTCACAATGTCACAAGAAATATATTATAGTTAAAATTTGATAACTAATTGAGACATTTTTATAAAGTATCAAAATAAGTGCACGATTGGAACATTTTTCAAATTTGACAAATTATATGTGTTAAATTTAGTATTTTTCTTTTTAATAGTGTAGTTTCTTGCCAATCAAGCCATTCCTTAATCGTAAAGTAGGGGCCGTTTGCAAAGAGGTCAAGGGTTTGAATTCTTTGAACACTATGAATGCGGGTATTTACATCAAAATGGTAGTTTATATTTTAGGAAATAGTACTTCATTTGTACTTGTTTATTGATTAAGTTTAATGCAATAGTTAATTTGCATGAAATGTACTCAGCTCACTCATCACCAAAGAATAATAATGAGTACATCGCACACACTTTATGTGTGCAAAAAAAATGTGTGTAATTAAACAATTAAATTTTAATAGCATACAATTAAGTTTTTATTAAAGTTTCTATGGAATACGTATCTTTTTAACCTATTTTTATTATTCGTACTACCTTTTTAATTTTTTATAATGTACTTATTAAAATTTTTATAAGTCAATAAATTTAAAATAAATTAATTTTTTGATAAAAAAAATAAATGGAAATGTAAAGTAAAAAAGATCAAAAAGACAAATGTGAGATTGGAGAGATGATAGAGACGGATAAAGAAAAGGGCGGAAATAAATCACATAGTTAGAGAGGAGAGAGATAAGAGTAGTTGAAGATTACGCATGGTATTTTAGAAAGTGCACAATTAAATATATCAAAAAAAAGTCAAAGGGTCTCACAATTAATTATATAGTATTAATTAAAAAAAAAAGGAAAAAAAGAAACACTTATTGGCACTAAAAAAAAAGTTTGCTAATTTGCCACATGTAACGTGACGCTTTCAAAAAGTGCCTCGATTATGCACTTATGTTGACACTTCATCGGAACATGTCTCAAAATGCTATAGCAAATTTTAGCTGCAACATATTTTTTGTGACATTATAAAATATCATGATAGGCTATCACCACATTCAATACATAACATTTTAGCTAGTATCACTAAATCACTCTGGCTTTTTTGGTGACTTAGTTAAAGTATTACGTATTTGAGTGTACAATAGCGTAACATTTCACACTATCACAAAAAGCACATTATTGTTAAAATTTAGTATAGATTATTGATACACTTTTTATAAAGTGTCACAACGGGTACATAGTTAAGGCACTTTATAAAAATGTCACATTATGTGTGTCAAATTAGCCAATTTTTTTAGTAATGGGGATTTTTATATAAGTATTTCTAATTAAAATTTGAATAATAATAATAATAATAATAATAATAATAATAATGCGGGTCGAATTCGGGAGTTGGTCGACCGCGGTTGGTTGCTCTGGACGAGTGTATGAATGAAGGTGTACGAACGGGAAGTTAACTTGCAACAAGGGAACGACAATGTGAGCTAGCCGAAATGGGTCTCGACTAATACCCTCCGATGCTTAAGTCAGTCAATCGATTTTTGGGGAGATTTGACCAGAGTAAGAGTACTGTGTGTAATTAATGTGTGTTTCTTACCATAAATGCGAGGGTATTTATACTATGTCCAGGTAGACCGCGCTCCTGTGGGCCTACCAGGCCAGGTAGGTCATTGAGGGCTGACGTGGGCAACCCATGAACCTAGTAGTAGGGTCTGTAGGCGCTAGCTGGCGCTCCGTTAATGAGGTATGGGATTAGGTGGCTCCCCCATACCCAGTCTGACGGGAGTATTTAATGCTAGCAGAGATCTGTTGGATCCGGTATGGTCCCGGTCGATGCTGAGATCGACCTGCAAGGCTGAGGAGCTGGGTTCGAGCCGAGAGGGATAATGATCTGCCGGGGCCGACGGGGAGAGGGGTTAGTGGAGCCGGTCGGTATCCATCAGCCGATCGGGAAGGATTCGAGGGAAATCGATCGGAGATATAAGGGAGCTCATCTCGAGAAAAGCAATCGAGAGGTCCGATCGAAATTATGTCATGTCAAATAATAATAATAAAACTGAAATGTAGTTTATTATTTCTATTCAAATAGTTGGCTAGGCTAAGCGACATTGAGGAAGAAAGATAGCAAAGTCAATCACAGAGAAAAACGCAGAAGTCTAATCACAACAGATTCTTACTCATACGCAAAAAATATGGTCAAACGAAGAGCTTTTTATTTGTAAATTAAACCACTAAAATAGATTTTTGATATGTAGACAAACTGTTAGAATTTTCAATTTGAAAGTGGCAAAATCAAAATAAACATGAATGAAATTTCAAAATTGCCGCTAATTTCATTGATTGATTCGGAGATTTGATAATTTTCAAACCAAGTAGTTCTTAGGCATAATCACATCAACTTATTATTAGGGTTTGGCTTAAATATAGATCTACCCCCTAAAATACTATATGACATTTCCTGTCTTCCATAATATTATTTTGTGAAAAATGACATATCAGAAACGCATTAAGCTATGTCCGTTTAGCAAAATATATCCTGAAATATGTATCTACATTCTACAAATCCTTATGGGATTTATCTATTGCTTATAATTTCTAACTTATGACAACATTTTGAAATTAGATACTATAGTACTAATAAGTGCACGCATTTTAAATTGCTCGTAATATATTAGTACCTAGAAAATTGATATAAAATATTAGAGTAGTGTCCGGCAAGTCAATGAAATTGGCGATGCTATTAAATACTCTTAGTAACAAACAGTTTTTTCAATTAATAATAGAAATAAAAGTTTATACTTTTTGACCATCTTCACCATAACGTGTAAGTTATACACATATAATTGAGGCTCCTAAATCACATAAGGCTATGAGACTTGACCTCACATAGAGATGGAGGTCTTGAAACAAGTCTCTAAGGCGTGATCTAAATCACTCCAAGTCAAAGAGTCTAATGAATACTAGGGGCATTAACATGACTCAGATTAAGACTTGTATTTATGACACATTTCAAATGGGAGAATGTCTTGTTTCATAAACATCGAATATGGAGACATTCATATGCACAAGTAGGTACTCATTAAAGAATGAGTTCACTGAGAATCCCACCGAGAAATGCCTAAATGGTAGCACTAGTTGCACATCAAATTTAGGATTGTTTCTCAGCTAATGGTGTGCATTAATTAGTCCTTAGACTTGAGGCTCCATAGTAATCTTGTACATATGAATTTATACTTTGATATAGGCATCGATCCAATGGTGGGTCTTATGACGCCTATGTTGGGAATATATCTCCCATGTATGAAAGTTTATGAAAGTCGATAAAGAATCCATTTGCTCACCTTGTATAGTGAGTGAATCTCCTATATGTTCTATTTTAACTAGTCTATGAAAATCCGTGGCCACGGTAGAGACAATGATTAGAAATGAGTTTTTTGGATCGATTGTCGAAAAGACTAATTATAAATAAGAACCATAGAATTGAGGTTAAAAGGTTTTTTGATAAATCCCATATCCTGTAACTCAATCGGGAGATTAGATAATAGAAGAAATGTATTTGCACGGTAATCATAAGCAGACAGGATCATACATTACACTTCACCTATTGACTAGGCGTCGTGGGTTTATTGTTCAACATTGACCGCGATAGATGGATACTATGAATTAGAATGAGTTCTAATTCATAAGTGATTAATTAAACGAGTTTAATTAATCGGTTCATGAATTTATCATCTAAAATATCACAATGAGTTGCGAGCCAATTTCTAATCTATTGGTGAACCTAAGGGGTCACACACAAATGAATGGATAAACTCCTAAACGTATATGAAACACTTAATTGGATTAAATGAAAGTGTTGATTTAATCGATTGAGATTGAATATATATTCGATTGATTAAGTTAATTAATTAATTGATGGATTTTAATTGAATCAATTAGTTGATTTAATGAAATTAAATTAAAAAATTAATTTAATTGGGCTTGAGAGCCCAATCCATTAATTAATTAGATATTTAATCAATAGAATATATTAAGTTAATTGATGGGCTCAATTAAATAGTTGATTTAATTGAATAAAATTAAAGTGTTAATTTAATTGGACCTTAAGGTCTAAACCCATTAATTAATTTGGTGGATAAAAATTAATTTATGAAAATTGATGGAGAAGTCAATTAATTTAGAATTATTTGATTAAATCAATTAAATAGAGATTTAGTTGATTTATGATTGACATAAGAATAAAGATTCTTAAGCTAACTCAAGTAGAAATCAAGGGGGGATCTATTTTCAAAGAGTTTAAAATGTATTGGAAAAATTCTTGATACATAAATATATATATATATGGATATATATAATATATATCATAAAAAAACCTGTAAATATTTATATAAGATATATTATAGATATATGACGTGGCATAATTCCGATCCTATCGCCTTTCCCGCAATGCCTTTGCTGGTTCCCCCGCTCGACTTCCTTGGGGACCTTTCCGATCGGACGCCACCTATTGACGGATTTGGCAAACCTCTCCCTCCGACGAGCCCAGCAGAACGATTTCCCTCTCAACCGGACCCATGGCCTCGACCCCTCGAACCCAGCTTCTCGGCCCCCCTGATCGATTACGTGGTCGACCAAGGCCATACTGGGTCCAACAGATCCCTGCTGGCATTACATGCTCTGTCAGATCGGGTATGGGGTGCCACATAACCCCATACCTCATTAATAGAGTGTCAGCTAGTACCTACGGACCCTACCATTAGGCTCATGGGTCGTCCACATCAGCCCTTAACGACCTATTTGGCCTAGCGGGCCCACAGGAGCGCAGTCTACCTGGACATTGTATAAATACCCTCGCATTTATGATAAGAAACACGCATTAATTACTCTGAGCACCCTTACTCTATTCAAATCTCCTCAAAAACCGATCGACTGACTTAAGCATCGAAGGGTCTTCGTCGAGATCCATCTCGGCTAGTTTACGTTGCCGTTCTCTTGTTGCAGTTTAACTTCCCGTTCAAACACCTTCACCTACATACTCGACCAGAACAACCGACCGAGGCCGACTAGCTCTCGAATTCGACTCACATCAATATATATATATATATATATATATATAATAGATATATCATATGCACAAGGAAATTAGAGAGAGAGCATATCACATGATATATAAAGATGGACGTGAGTTGGTACACGGTATTTAGAGAGAGATCATATCACGTGATATATAATGATGGACGTGAGTTGGTACACGGTAATTAGAGCGGGGTGTCACGCACTTGTTCCTCAAACAAGCTTACGCGCGGCCTTAGCTCCTTGTCCGCCCCTTGCGGTACTAACTAACTCAGCCTCTCTCAAAGTCTTGTGTGTGAAGAAGATGGAAAAGAAAGGTTTAGAGGGCAAAAGAACAAAGAAGGAAGTTTATAAGAAAGATTAGGAAGTAAGATCTTCTTAAGGAAAGTTACTCTCTTATTCACTCTCCAAACTTGGGACATCTTACAAATGACCCCCTCTCCCCTATTTATAGTCATCCACCTCCTCAATGGACGGTAGAGATCTATTTGATCCAACGGTTGAGAGAGGTTCTCTGGAACTCTCTACTACATTCTTACACTATCCATAATCTTCCACTACCTTCTATAATATTCTATACTTATCTACAACATTCTAGACTATTCTATACTATCCTACCACCATCTAGAACATTCTATACCCTTCCAGGGTCTTCCAGAATATTCCAGGTTGTTCTGAAAATTTCCAAAACCTTCTAGATCTTTCTAGATTTGTGTAGAACTATCTAGAATATTGTGGAATATTCTAGAATTCTTCCATTTCGAGTCTCTAAGCTTCGAATTAGAAAGAAAAATCCCATCTTCTGAACTGTTATTGAGGCTTAGAGTAGCAGTTCGTGACAGGGGGCTTTAAGGCCTATTTATTGCGCATAAATATTTCAGTTTGTTTCGTGTATGAGGGAATGGAATCCATGGCCAATCCTAATTGTTCGCTCATGCGATGATAGTCATCGTACTCGTTCCCAATGTCATTCGAAGGCATGGTTTAGACTCTCGTCTCGCTTTGTTTTACGTACACTTGATTCTTGATGATTTGATAATTAATGAATTAAGTTGTACTTAACGATAAATCCACACTTCTCAATTTATTCCTAAAGGAGTTTAGGAATTATTCTAAAAGTTAGAATATATTTAGTTTTATATACACAAAGACAATTTTTGATTCGATTCCAATATAGAATCGAGAATTCGAGGAGATCCGTTCGTGTGGACCGTCTTTAGAGGGAGAACGCTTGGACTCCTATACACGTGGATTCATTCGGGTTGATGAGTTCGATGATGCGGTTCAATTGATCGAGTGGGAACTTAAGGGAGGATTCGTATTTGAATACGATAATTCCCTACATCAAACGGATGTCTCAAATGTATAATTTCGTTTGAGTTTTGTTA
Organism: Petrea volubilis; assembly: GCA_026212405.1. Classification (NCBI taxonomy): domain Eukaryota; kingdom Viridiplantae; phylum Streptophyta; class Magnoliopsida; order Lamiales; family Verbenaceae; genus Petrea; species Petrea volubilis. Next base: position 17,580,885 of record CM047878.1, read on the forward strand.
AACGTGTTTTGTTGTTTGCATGAGATCCGAATTGCGATAGCAACGAGATGCGTTTTTACATAATAGTTATATGATAAATCTTTATATTTTGTTGCATTAGCATCTCAGGACCTATGCGAAACTAACATAAAAGTTTCTAATATATTTTCAATCATGACATGTGAATAAATTCAAAGATATCATTATCCTATTAGACAAATTACCTATGTTGGAGCAACCCCTCGACCTCCTTCCATATTACACAAAATCCTAAGGCTACTTGCAGCCTAGGTCTTTTGTGCTCCGATAAGCGAAATTGGCTTTGATTGAACTTCAAGCGTACCCTCGTGACCCCTTTTCTCAATCGGGGCCGGATGCGGAAATTGCTCATTTCAAGTACTCCACCTTCAGGAAGATGGTCGATCATAGAACTATCATCAAGCATCCTAATAAGATTTGACATCTTTAAAAAGATGCTTATACTAAATGCAGGGTTTTGTCACCCATACTGCATCTAATGTTCAATCAATCACTCAGATGTATATCAATATTTAATGCACCCATGAATTGATTACTGACATGAATGTCATACCTCCTACTTAAGCCTATGCAAAATCATTATTATACTCTAAAATATGATATTTTTCCCTCTAAAAGCACTCCTATAAATACTCCCAATATTTATTACAATTAGTAACATATTTAATAATTATTATCCTTCAACCTCTTATATTCTCCAAAATATTCCCACACAAATCCTACTAGAGTACCAGACAATCTTAACTGGAGTATTCCAATTAATTTACGTTTGTTCTCATTTTGTCGATCGAAAGTCTCTTCTTTGAACACTTGCTCTGCTTGAGACCAAACCCTTAATGCTCTGTCTCAAGCCCAACAAAATCTGGCCCACATTTTCTTCTATTGATCACGTTATTTAAGTTTCTTTTGAAATTAAAGAGCATATTGCTCTGGACATTAATCATATGAAGAATCAGTGAACTAAGGATACTTTTGGTTGCCAAGATTAGCCGAGAAAAGGTCTCCACTTCTTGGCTAATTACTCATTTGATTGGCAAGATTATAATTTCGATTCAGAAGCTAATCTCGTCTGACTCGTCATGTGAAATACTATATCTCAAGAGAGTGTGAAATTAAATCTTGCCTTTCCAAAATTAATTACTTCAACACTTTGAATTGATCACTATGTCCTCAATTTTGCCCTTACTTTTTACATGTTTGTTCTCAACACTTATTATTATTATTATTGTTGTTGTTGTTGTTGTTGTTGTTATTATTATTATTATTATTGTGTCGTCAATAAATATAATAAATTTATTTAAAATATTTTAAAAAATATATCCAAATAAAATCTAATAAGTTTTAAATTTTATGTTACTTAAATTTTAAATACATATTATTATTATTATTATTAATGTTACTATCATCATCATCATCATCATCATTGTAGTTGTTTGTTGTTGTTGTTGTTGTGTGTTGTTGTTGTTCTTATTATTATTATTATTACTACAAGATGACCAAGGCGTAATTTGAAAAATAAGCATTGAAGAATTTTAACAATTGAGGGTAAAAACTCAACTTGCATTTTAATATTGATTCCAATCTTATTCAATCATGGATATCAAACCACAATCTGCATAATAAGTACGATCATCCTACTCAGTTAATTGTGAATACCAAACAACCTATATAATTGACTTGACTTTCGACTAATCTTGAGCAAATGCATAAGTTTCGATCAACGAATCTTGCAAAGCAAACAAATCCTAAATATTTATATATCCAATAACTCAGTTTTAGAAGTTAACTTAATTTTGTTTAAACTTGAAAAAGAGCAAGATGTTTGTGAGTGAGGAGGAGAAAAGATAAAAGACTCAAATACTTTATACTCCAATCGAGAAAGTGTTATGTGCCAAATTATACTGAGGCGTTGTTAGGCACATATTACTAAAATGTTCGCTAACAACTGAAGTATATTTTGCTGAGACGATGATATAAGTAAGGTATCAAAATTCAAAGGTCACAAAAGCAAGTGGCTAGTGAATGAATTAAGATTAATTTGCTTCCCCGAAAAACGAAAATATTTTTACTTTGCCCCTCAAACTAATAAAATACCTATTTTTCTTTCTTTTATGCCTCTTTGCACAGTATTAAGAATTAACAAAATTTCCAAAATTATAAGTTGAAGTTATTAATATAAATTAATTCCAATGAACTCAACTATAAATTATCATAGTTGAATATTATATAACTATGTAAGAATATTTTTATTTAGTAAATCAAATTCGCCCCTAACTATCATATGTAATAGTTAAATGTTTAAAAATCATGAGGGGTCAATGAAACCATCGATGAAAAATAAAAAAATAAAAAAAAAAACAAAATCATGTGAAAAAAATTAATTTTATATTTAGGAAATGATATATTAGGATAGGTTTCTCAATCTTTCAACACTGGTCAGACATCAAGCTCCTCATATTCGTGCAACTTGTTAAGATCCGAATTTTGAAAATAGAATTATTGATTTAGATCCTGTTGGAAAAAAAATGGGTCAAGATATCAACAGAACAAATATCCACGTAGACAAATTTATTCGATATACAAATATAATACAGTTACAGTTTATAGTCAAAATGCTACAGTCAAAAAGCAACTAAACAATGCCGTAAACAAAAAAATAAACAAGAATGTTCAGAACTCTTATCAGTATTTATTTGCAATAATACGACTGAATTTGCCTCACTAACCTATGCGATGGGTCTGCGATATTCCTTCCAGAATAAGACAGTCCAGAGGTCTGTTCCGAGTCGCACTGCTACTTTGAACCTCACTTTGAAAGTTAATCAACTCAAGTAGTTGTGTATGCAACACAAAACTCACAACCTGTCGAAAGAATCAAGTATATACACGCTAAGACTGATCAGTTTCTTAAGAACAGTATACTTTTCTATTCTCTCTTTGTTCCGTTTTTTGTGTTCGTTATGTGTCCTCTGCAAGGAACTAGGATGCAGCTTATATAGTCGGGATGAGACAGCCAGAGTTAAATGCTAGCACATTAACGCACACAACAACGGACACACAACACACCTGGACGCAAAAGCGGACAACATTCCTAAACGTGTTTTTTGACCAGGTAACATATCTGGCGATTTCAAACCATGTTAATTAAAAAATACAGTAATGAAATTCAAAAACATACTTATTTGAATAAAACCGTTACACCAAGAGAAATTCAATAAAAGTAAGCCCGAGACGAAGACAATTCCCCCAAACGCCCGCACCCGCCATCATGGACCATGGCTCACGGTCGGGTTAGGCGGGCAGGCGGCGCGCGCACGTGGGACTTCCCATATGCGGTACTTAGTTGTTTAATTAATACTACAACAACACTTAACCACATAAGTAGCACGTTTGTCAGGCATAATTATCTGATGTGGGATAATAACACTAAGCTTTCTTTACACATAGATAATATTTTCCTTAGACTTCATCTATGGATTACCATTAGAAATGATTCATTCCTAGATTACCTCTTGAAAACATCATCATATCAAGCCCATTTCCAACAGATCCCGTTTGGATGTGGCTTTTTAAAGAAAAAAAACTTTTTGTTCATTTGTTTTGGAGAAAAAGCACCTCAAAGCAAAAAAATTGTATTTGAATAGATTTAAAAAAAAATAGAAGCAAAAAAAAGTTGGGGGGGGGGGGGGGGGGGGCTTTTTTAAGAAGTTTACCAAAAGTAGTTTTAAAAAAATCATATTTTAAAGAACTTTTAATTACTGTATCCAAATAAAAAATTATTTGATTTTTTTTTTAAAAAAAACTCCACTATAAAAAATATAGTTCAAAAAGTATTTTTTTTGAAAAAAAAACTCATCCAAACGGGCCCTTAATCACTTCAACACCCTTTGTGAGGACACAACCTTTCTTCTAAAGTTATTTTAAGGGATTATTTTGACAAATTCTTATAGATAAATTTCCTCTCATATTCCAAGTTAGACCTCTCGGCGGCCCACCTATGTTAGTTTTAGTTCAAACTTATTATTTTTTTCTTAAAAATCTTTCGAACTTCCCCGAAAGCATTACATATGAAAATAAATACTTATTAAATTATGAATAGGTTAGTTTATTTAATTGTTTGGGCCCAAAAATGATTTTTTGTATAAATTCGGAGTGGGCTGATTTTGGTCCTTTTTGCTATGCCGAAATAAGTTAATAGGACCCAAATCATTTCGACGCATGCAGGGTAGCCCATGTTAGAGGCCCATAAACCCAAATCAACAAAAAAAATAGAAAACAAGAAAATAGAATAAAAATAATAAAGTCAGTATTAATCGCTTGCTTTTAAGGGTTGTTAGGATAATAATAAGATTGGCTAGAATCAGGAGTTGTTATAACTAACATGCCTAAAATAAAGGTCATGTGATGCTAGAAATTTGAAATTCAAATAAAATGGCATATCTGCCACAATCAAAAAATAAGGAGGACCGTTCATTTTGATTGACCAAGTCAAAGCGAACTGATTTACTCCAAATAAAGGGGGAAGTGTTTGCAAATTAGAAGCCTATAAAAGTGAGCTGGAGTCGTCATTTCACAACACACACAAACACAACATCAAGCAACAATACAACTCTCAATTAAGAAGTTAATAGTTTTCTGATTCTTTTAGTTCAAATGAACAAATATTAGCTTTAGTTTAGTATTAGAAAGTCGTTATATGAGTGTTTGTAGCCATGCCCATTTGGTTCGAGATGAGGTTATCAATGTATTTACTCTGTAACTTCATGAGATCGTAGCCATTATTCACTCGGATTGGACCCGATTCGAGGTGAGATATCAATACGACGGGATGGTATCCTGCATTTATGTCGAGCGCACGCATGAAGAAATATAGCTAGAGTTATTAATGCTCGTCGGATTGAACAATCTTTCAATGCATTTATACGTAGCCATCGTATGAAGTCATCAATGTGGCTAGCTTGTAGTCAGAGTTCCTAGCAGTTTCTCAATGCACCTTAGTCATAGATATGACCTGTGTCATCAATGCACGTGTTTGTAACTAAATTTTGTAAAATCCAGTGGCAGGTAGCCATTGTCTCTCAATGCACTTTTTCGTTTCAAGTTTCTAGACCCTTTTCGAATCTTAAAGTACTAAATTGTTAAGTCCTACATTAAGTTGTAGGTAAGTAGAACCTCAGGAGTAGTGTTTGTCTACTCCAACTAAGAGGGTGTTTGGCTAAGCTTATAAGCTCCTCAAAACATCTTATAAGATGTTTGAGAGCTTATAAGATGATGCAAAGTGTTTGGTAAAACTTTTAAAGGTGTAGCTTATAAGCTCCTCAAATAAGATGTTTAAGAGCTTATAAGTTCTTTTTAAAAAAGTAAGGAAGTAACAACTTATTTTTTAAGATCTACCAAACTTCTTTATTTTCAACCAAATTAATTACAATATTGCCATTATTACCATCTTATAAGCTATACCCCTTCTTATTTATCCAAACACTTTAATAACTTATTTTTAAAATAAGATCCAACATATTATAAGCTCCTAAAATATCTTATAAGATGTAGGAGCTTATAAGATATTTTAAATAAGCTTAGCCAAACACCCTCTAAGTCATTTTACAAATAGAAGTCTTATGCGCAAAACATTTTTCACTTCAAATCATCAAGATTTCAACTTGTGTGTTCTTGTCCACTAGCACGCCAGTACTAAATGCTCGAAACTCGCTTCGACTCCACTGTTTTCTTATTGAATTTAGTAACTTCGAACTTTAAGTAACCACGTCAGCATAAAAGTCAAAAACTTTGATTAACTCATACCGAGGCAGAAAATGCTAAAATTTATGCAAACATTAATAAAAATCAATTTTTAGGGTTATATATTCCTACTAATCATAAACCAACTAAATATTTAATTAAATATATATATTTCCTCATGACAGAGAAAAATCTGCATCATTCTATCGAAGTTAAAACTGGCAACAGAGAGGATTTTAATTTGAATCCGCCCCGAGTTCAATTTAAAATTAACAATTTGATCAATTAAAATATCCTATAATTAGATCAAGTTATAAATATTCATTATTCGAATTAAGTAGATCGAACATGGAATCGGACAATTTGATCCATCAATAATTCGAATCCAAAATTCAATAGCATTAGCATTACGTATATAATATATATGAAGGACTAAAGATTCTTAAATATGATACAATATATATATATATATATATGTATATATAATATTATATTATATTTTATAATGCCTCTAGATTAACATTCTTATAAACTTTCAAATTTAAGTTTTTAATGAAGCATTATGTTGAATAGCTAATTGTTTTAGCAAAGATTTAAATTAACCTATGAGATGTCTCTGCTTTTATATTAATTGTTATTCATTAATGCACAAATTTGTCCATTTTTCTATTAGCATGTATTATTTAAATTTTAAATCATATATTATAAATTTATATAAGAACAAATATGATACATAATCCATGATATAATATTGATTTAAAATGAGTTGTGTTCATCCCTCTTTTCATCTTTATTTGAGGATATTTATTTATTTGGCTTTACATTTTTATTTTTAGTCCGATTGTATTTTTTATTGAGTTTTCGAATCTTTATTGGATTCGGATTTGAAATTGACTGATTTATATCCTATAAGGCTTCGCATCGAATTCGATTGTCAGATATTGTGATTGGATTCGGATCCGAATATCCCATATCTGCTCCAAATCATAAAACATTAATAATTAAAATTTGTAAAATGAAAAATTAGTGGGTTGAAGTTTTTGAAAATATATGAATTATGATGTATTCACAGTTTATCCACCCAAGTCTGGGCCATGCTGAAAGTCACGATCCGTCAAGCTTACGGATTAGCCTAATAATTAGTTGACTTAATTGAGTAATTACTAATAAGGGTCGATTTGACAATTGACATGCCTGGTTTGATTGGAGCTATGTTTGATCCATCTCAACTAGTAAAATAGTTGTCTGAACTATATGGAGGATAAAACAAGATATCGAGTTTTTTTATTTTTTCCAAAAAATAAAAATAAAAATGAGAGAGAGAGAGAGAGAGAGAAATACTTATTTTTTTTTAAAAAAAAAGTATTTTAGTGGAAAAAACCTAATATGTTTGGATGATTTTTTTTTTTTTCAAAAGTAAGAAGCAAACCCAAAAGTGGGTTTTTTTTTTTAAAAAAAAAAACTATCAAAAGTAGTTCTAAATAAAAAGTATCTTTTAAAACGCTTTAATTACTGCAATCAAACATAAAATTGCTTGATTTAGAAAAACGAAAATCTCTACTGTAAAAAGTATGGCGCGAGAAGCAATATTTTTTAAGCCTATCTAAATAGAGGGACTTTAGCGCACGCGCGCATACACTCACACACACACACACACACACACACACACTAGGGGTGTTCATTCGGTTTTAATCGAACCGAACCGCGCATTCGGTTCGGTTAACCGAACCAATCGGTTTTCCGATTGCTAAACCGAAAACCGAACCAAATGGCTCTCGGTTCGGTTCGGTTAAAACCGAACTGGTTCGGTTTGGTTTTTGGTTTTAACCGAAAACCGACAGTGTATGGTAAAAAAAAAATTGATACAATTTCAAGTTTTCAACAAATCAAATTATAGGCTGGATTTAACACATATAACACTAAAATGGAATAGAAACTAAATGTATAAGAACCAAAATGTGATCTGACCCATTAATTTATGGCAATTGAATGCCAATGGTTCCAAGGATGCAGATTGCGTAAGAAAGTAGTAATACAAAGTATTTCCTTGTTCCCCTTTTTTTGGTATGCTACACAGTATACACCTTTTATTTTATTATCTCTCATTCTTTTGTACCATTACTCATCCCCTCATTCACTGCTTCCCCAAAAATTACCTGCTGGCTGCTGCTCGGCTGCGCTTGCGCCTGCACCTGCTGCTCGGCTGCGCCTACGCCTGCGCCTGCTGTTCGGATACTATTGCCTGTCGTCGCCTGTCGGACTGCCAGTCGTTAGCAGGGAGAGAGAGAGACGAGAGTTACGAGACTCAAGAGAGATGGGGTTAGGGCACGAGAAACAGACAGAAAGAAAGAGTGAAGTGAGTCAGGGAAATCCAAACAATTTGTTCTGTTTTAAAACCGTGTTTTCAAGTAACACCTTGTTTTTTTTTTTTGAATATCATGGTTTGGTTCTCGGTTAAACCGAACCGAGAACCGAACCGATCCTATGTTTCGGTTTTCGGTTTTTTTTTTTCGGTTTTTAACTGAAAAAAACCGAACCGAACAGAATAAATTCGGTTTTCAACATGAATAACCGAAAACCGAACCAAACCATGTGCGGTTCGGTTCGGTTCGGTCCGGTTTTTTTCGGTTTCGGTCGGTTCGGTCCGGTTTTTTTCGGTTTCGGTCGGTTCGGTCGGTTTTCGGATATTGTGAACACCCCTAACACACACACACACATATATATATATATATATATATATATATATATATATATATATGTGTAGTTATTGATTCGGATATATAAGGGCTTTCAAATATAAACATTTATTTCTCCATCATTTTGGGTTACACAACTTAATATTGTGCAAATAGATAGAGAGTTAATTTGCGACATTATTTCTATACACATGGGGCGTTTTTGCTATAGCAATTGAGAATGTTGGGATAATGTGGTGTGAGTGGTATATAGTATTATTGTGTAGCATTGTGCTAGGACAAGTAGAGTTATACATATATATATTTTTTAAGCCTATCTAAATAGAGGGACTTTAGCGCACGCGCGCATACACACACATATATATATATGTAGTTATTGATTCGGATATATAAGGGCTTTCAAATATAAACATTTATTTCTCCATCATTTTGGGTTACACAACTTAATATTGTGCAAATAGATAGAGAGTTAATTTGCGACATTATTTCTATACACATGGGGGCGTTTTTGCTATAGCAATTGAGAATGTTGGGATAATGTGGTGTGAGTGGTATATAGTATTATTGTGTAGCATTGTGCTAGGACAAGTAGAGTTATACATATATATATTTTTTTCTAAATTTTTATGATTGATTGTGCACTTAGATCTATATAAGATACTTTATATACCATATTTTATAGGATCTTTTATTTGAAAAATTAAAATATTTTTGTAAAGTCCCATAAGTTTTAAAATAAAAAGAGTGCTTGGATCTTTTTGCAAAATCAAAATTGCCAAGAGAATTTAATCCTAACCAGTCATGGCCAAAGGCCCTCAAAACGCCATACCAATGCAACAAATGGGCAACTACCAGACTTCGGCTTAAATAAAACCTCTTCATGTTTTAATTTTAACCAAGGCAAAAATTTATTTTAAATCTCTGGGTACTTTTCTTTGTTTATTAAAATATTTTTGTAAAGTCCCATAAGTTTTAATATCGTGTAGCATTGTGCTAGGAGAAGTAGAGTTATATATATATATATATATATATTTCTAAATTTTTATGATTGATTGTGCACGTAGATCAATCCACAAAATAATCCTAGGTTGACATTTGACTTGCCACTTTTATTTTTATCGTTGATAGTATAGCCATGTGCATGGATAGAAATGTATGGTAGCACTCAAGTGCGCATCCCAGGAGCATGAGACTCCCAACTCTTTTGATACGTTGTAATACATGGGGTCTCGGGGGAGTTAGGGAAGACGCATATCTTCGAAGTCTAACAAATACTTGGACCATGGAAGCATTTGATTGACAATGTTACAAAGTATAAGACAAAATAATTCTATGTTTATTTCTACTCGATTAAAGAAACTCGTTCATACGGGCCTTTCATTGTACTCCTTCAGCTTGTCTTAGTTTTGAGTTATATGGTAAATTGGAGTCTCAAGGGGGTGGTGAGATTGAGAAGAGTTTGACATGTTTGTGAGACACTTTTACTAAAATGACCATTTAATTAATTTGCCAATAAAGAATTCTCTTATGGGTCCATCAAGAATAAATTAGTAATTTAATAGGTTAGTATGCAATATAGGTATCAATCAAATGGGAAAAAATTACAAAAGTAGGTATATATATATTTTTTTGGTTATGCAAAAGTAGGTATATATTTAAGTACAAATATCATTAACCAAACATGTTGGTACAATATACTAAGTGTCATCTAATCATCCATTAATCTTCACATTAAAGTTGGAAAGACAATATTCACAATCAAATACTTCCGATAAAAATAGATTAAATATTCAAAATACACTAAAAAATGCCCCATATAAGACGACTCCTATTTCTAGTTCTTTGACATAAATATATCTCCTCGTGTCCCATTGTTTGCAGTTTGGAATTTATTACTCCATTCCTTCTGTAGTATCGTTAAAGGTTAATTATAGATTAATTTGATTAAAATAGCTTCATGATTAATAAATTATTGAGAGATTTTGTAAGAATTTGCAAAAGATATTAATTAGAGTATAAGGATACGGGACATATTTAGAAAAAAAAAAAATTAATAGATTCTATTTTGGAATGTGAGAAAGATATTTATTATAGAACAAAAAAATATTCATAAAACAACATCTATTATGAGACGGATGGAGTAGGCACGCATTACATTAATATAAATTTATTTTAAAGAGTCATTTTATATTTTGTGATAAATTTCAATCTTCCCAAAATGAAGAGAACTCTTTAAACTTATTATAGAAAATTGTTGATGCTATTTAGTTGGACACTAGGCCACATCATTCTCCTATCACTAGGCTAATTGAGTACTCAGTTTTTGTTTTAAGATAACTTAAAATTTCTTAATCCTCCCATTAAATTTTACTAGTTGCAAACTTAGATTTTGATCATAATATTAAGAAAAATACTAATAGTTTGATATTCATTCGGCAATTAAACTCTTCCAGCTATTTTTTTTCCTTTTTGATTTAAACTTAAAAAAAAAAAAGTAATGTACATCATGATTAAATATTGTATAAATAAAATTTCATTGATGTAATTAGTATTTCATAATTCTAATTGTTAGATAGTGAGTAAATATATATGAGGACAATAAGTTAGTTTTCTTTTTAAGAGTACTCATGCAATTAGATTTTTATATATAAATTATACATTCATAGGGAAAAAAAATAGGTTGTAAGAAGAATTGACAAATTTAGTCAATTACATTAAATTATCAATGTTATAATTCAACTGTACCATTTAATAAAATTATTTTGCTTATATTCCTTTTTCAAATGTGTTTTTCTATGAATATATATAATTTAGCATTATATATAAAATAATTTTTATTAGATGCTTTAGGATGCTCTCAAACTTAATTTTTTTAAATTTTGATGCTCTCTCTCTCTCTCGCACACACACACACTTACTCACGTACTCACACACACACACACACATTTACTTTATGTGACCTAGATTGGACATAAGGGAATTGTTCGTGCTGTTTTTAATCGTGGGATTTGAACGATGACGATCACAAAAGCTCAATTCAAGAAGAAAATCATTCCATAAAATCATACTTATTTATGAAAAAAGAACTTAACCAAAAAAGAAAATAAGAAAAGACCTCACAAACAAACCTTATCCGGACCTCATTAGCAAAATGTCCAAAATGCCCCGCGCTCGAAGCCAGCGGCATCTGCCGAGAAGGCAAAACAAAATCCGCAGTACAATCAGAGATGTACCCGCCTCAGCACACAACTCATCAGTCACCAGGAGAGAGAGAGAGAGAGGGAGAGAGGGAGGGAGGGGTGGGGCACAAATTCCCAAACCAAACATGAAAATAACACAAATGGATTGGGAAAAAACAATTTCTTGTTATTTTCGGATACCGACAAACACTGCCTTAACACCCTCCGCCTCTTCTGACGACGCCCAGTTCCTCCTTTCAAAATAAATCCCCCTTATTTTCAATTTTTTGTATGCAATTAAACCCTATCCAACGTTAAACGTATAAGCATTGTCGGTTTTTGTACTGGGGTTTTCAGTTTCCAGTACTAAAAAGCTTTATTTGATTGGTGGGAGCGAGGTTTTTCGAGTAGAAGTCCTGTTTTCTCTGTTCCATTAGAGAATTGCAGAGTGCCCATATAATTTTTTCACACAACAAATTGTTTATCTTTTAGACATTCGCTGTATTGGAGTTGGATTTTTGACGGTGGTGAAAGAACACTGAGAAAGCATTGCAGAGAAAGGATTCTTTTTTTCAACTCCTCATTGGTATGTGTTCCCTTTGCTTTTGTTGGTTTCTTGAAATCGTTTATTGTTCTTTTTTTTGGATTATTTTTTGTTCACTAATTTGTATGCTTGGTATACTCTTTGTTGCTTTAGGTTTTTGGTTGGGTTTAATGCTGCTTTTAATTTTGCGATAGTCTCATATAAATGGATTTTTTGTTAAAATATGTTTGTGGGAGGGACTGTTTGATGAGCGTGATGCCTTCTTTCTACCATTTGTTCTGGAAACTTTTGTTTCTTTAGCTTGATAAGATACTCTGTTCCATCAAAAGAGCTGTCTGAATACATGCCCAGACAGAGACTCATCGGCACATGGATTTTTATTTGTGTCTATGTATATTATGTTGGACATAATGTTTTAATATTTTCCTCAAATTATTTCCTACATATTACTCACTTGCAGAATATTTTATTATATTTTGATTTTTGAGGTTTTGTTATGACCCTAGTTGATCATGAGCTTCTTGGCAATCATGGGAAAGAATATAGAAGAAATGAGACAGTTCAGAGAGAGAAGTGAGAGCGAATAGAGAACTCAGAAGAAGAATTGTATTTTCCTTCACTTCAAAACTGAACTGGAACGATGAATGATAAACTTCTAGTATTTATATAGCAGCTTTAGGAAGCTAACAACTAAAAATACTAGTTCATCTATTTCCATGTGTCATTGTTCGATTCAACAACTATTTAATAGAACTAACTGGATTACAATTTGTTTGCTAACTGGCTCCAAGTTGATCGACATAGCTGGCGTGATGTCGCATTCAACTTACAATGCCACACTTTGCTCAATTACAAGTTCTAGTTACCATGGATGCACCTTATGACATTAATGGCACGTCTTTTTTCCCAGAGCATCTTATTTAGGATGCAGTAACATCTTGTTCTCTTTGCATTGCTGGGCTCTATCTTAGTTCATACATTATTGCAAACTTAGTGAAGTATGCCTTATCTTGGACACGTTGATTGGCCACATGGGTTTATGCCTTACCTATTACCTTTTTTTTTATTTTTATGGGCATGCCTTTACCCATTTCTTAACAATAGCAAGAAAGAGATGGATTCTTTTGTCCTTTTTGTGATGAAATGACAGGGACACATTGCTGATCATGCTAAGTTGCTCTGTTAATTACCAGCTTTTCTGAAATTAAGGAATTTCACGCTTTTATTAAATGAGATTTTATGAATCTGAAATCTGGGTTCTTTAAATACATGGTGTTTAAGACTATAAAGGCAGAAGAAACAAAAATCAAAATGCCTGCAACTCTCAGAATTTGACAACGTGAATCAGAATGAATTTATGATCGGCTTCCAGTTCAAGAACTTGTCTATGATTTAGGGAGGACTGTTAAGTGTGCTTTTCTGACAAGCCATTTCCAAGAAAATCGTAATAGGCATGCAGGCCAAACCGATCTTTATAAGAACTTTTGCCTTGTATCGTCTTTTGCTCAGTGTGGGATTGATGTTGTCCTCTCAAATATCCTTTTCCACGTTAAGAAACATCGATTTTTCAATATAGTTGCAAAGATACTTAGATGGTAAAGAACCTTAATACACATGCCTTATAAGAAATCTAATCATCATACTCGTATTGTACTACTTTCCTTAAGACAAACCTATCTAATGTACAAATTCCATTGTGCTCTTCATTCTAGCCTTTCCTTTGACTGGGAAAGTATAGATATGCAAGCAAAAATAATCATTATATGAATAGTATAACCATGCCACAAGCTGATTACTATTTACAAACCATTTTCGTAAAACTTTTCTATCAATTCAAAACATTAGGAAGACTGAAATAATTTGCATATACCACATGCTATATTTGGGCAAGCTTGAGCCTAAAATTACCTTGCTTAATAACTATTATATGGCTCCTAATGACATACATGGTTCACATTCCTTTTAGATTTCCAATTTTTGGTAATTAATAAGATAGATGTAGCTTTATTTATTTATCTTTTTCCCATCTTCATATGTGAATGTGGAATGTTATAAATTATTTTTATTCATTCTATATTGAAAAAGTTTTCTACTCTGACGAATTTTGTCAGCTAGTGATTTTTAAGTTTGTTCTTATTTGTCCTTTTTATTCCTTTTCAAAATCCTGGATATCATTCAAAGACCTTCTATCATTAAAAGTAGAAAACAGGATGGCCATCAATCTCTTAGTCTTATGCTGTTGCGTAGGATAGTCTTATAATTTTTTCCTTCAAAGTATCCTTAGGCGAAGATAACTTGTGCTTTATGAGATTGACTTCTTGGGATGTTGAATTTGAAGGAATAGTATTTGACTTTTTTCCCCTTATTTGACATTAACCCTTTGTCAACATGCTACGTGAACTGAATATTTCTTTTAAGTTCTATTCTGCCTTTGTTCTTAGTGTGTGCATCCCCACTTTTTTTTGCTTAATTATTATTTTTTTTTGTGGTCCCAAGTACTTATACTTGAAGATTTTGACACTTTGTTTGAAGCTTGACGTATTGTTCTGGTTCATGAATATGTTTCTTGATATTCTTGAAGCTGAATTGTCAATTTAATTTGATTCAAGTTCCCTGCCATGTTGTATTTATATTCTGAAATTGGAACAACCGAAACTAATTCTTTTTACTTTGTGTAGTATAAAATGTTGAATGATTTAGTTTTCTCGTGATATATTTGGGACATACGGATCAGAAAACAGATAAATGGACTTGTCCTTTGATGATGTGATGCCTTCTTTTGATGATGTTGAATGAAATTTTTTGCATGTTGTAGCTAATTATTCTTAAGTCCAAATAATAGCAATACTTTTTATCACTGTTCCACGAATTACTAGGACCGGATGGTGGTTGCTCTATTCATCTTTGTAGATTATCTGCTGCATGTTCCTTCTGTTAGCTACTGATTCCTTCCAAACTTTGGTTAGCAAAACTGAGCAAAAAATCATCGCATTAAATATCTAACAGAGAAGAAAAAGTCATATTCACTAATTACATAGATTTAGCAATGAGATAGGGATATGCTTTATGCTACTCCACTTAATGCTAGCTTACATAAAAGAGAGAAACAATGGCCCATTTATGATGCATAAATGCAAAGGGGCATATCTAGGGATGGCAATGGGTCCGGGTTGGACCCAGACCCGGACCTGCCCTTAATGGGACGGGTTTTAAGGCTCCTAACCGGGTCCGGAGCGGGTCTTGGGTCTTCATTTTAAAACCCGGACCCGCCCCGGTTAATAATTTATATATATATTTTTATTTATTATTTTATGTAAATTTATATAATATACATCTATATTTCATACATAAAAGTATATATTGTATAAATAGTTAGTTAAAAAAATAAATATGATACCCTTGTATATAAAAATAATTATATAACATTAATAATCAAGTTATGATTTCAAAATATATGGAAATTAATATGCGATAACGATGTTTATTTTTTTAAAAATTAAAATATGTTCATAAAAATTTCTAAATAATTAGTGCTTTAGTAATACTATTATTTTTTTTCATTTTTATAAAGTTGTAAAAATATCAATTTTCTTAAAAAAAATATTTTTTTAATTATTTTAAAAATATAAACCGGGTTTGCTAGGTCCAACCCGGACCCGGTGGGTCTGGGCCCGGGTCCAAAAAATCCCCAGCAAGGCGGGTCCTGGTTTGGCCAAACCCGCCCTATACCCGCCCGTTGCCATCCCTAGGCATATCTTGGTTTTCCCTTCAAAACATATAATAAGTCTACAAAATGGTTGTCCTAACTTCTAACATATAATTTGCAAGACGCAGCAAGCAGAAACTGTACGTAGAGTCTTCTTATTTTCTTGAGTCTGCTCGTTTTTCGCGAAGGTGGACTGTATCACAGTGATTATTTATTTTAAAATATATTACAGTCGTGAAAGTTCATGTTCTGACAAAATTCATTTTGAGTAATTGAAGCGGGACAACCTTTTCTTTTTCTTTCATTTTTTTTTTTCGTGAATTTAACTAGTAGCCACTTGTCTCTATTATTGTGTTTTGGTCATCTGACATGCCTATTTTATTTCTTGTAGGTTTTCATTCTTTAACTATGGGATTAAAAGGAAGTCCTGTAGATATGCAAACCTCAATATCCAAGCATGCATATTTTGATCTCTCCCATGTTTCTCCATTGGTCTTCTTGTATCTTCTAAGAGAATGTTATGCTTATGGTAAGTCTTATCATTCTATTCTTAATTATTGTGGAACTCCATGGGTATGTTCTTTGGCACAGGGGACATTTTTCCATATGATTCATTGTCAAACAGAGCATCAAAGTTTATGCTGAACTTTTGGCATGTAATAAAACCAACACTTAAACAATTTGATTTTAAATGTCCTAGTTTTGTCTGGATGAGAAAATTGAAGCATGGATTTAGCTTTCTTGTATGGATTACAAATAATTGTGATCTGTATTGGAAAATAGCTGGCTGATTATCCAGTTCAGTTAGTTTGATATCAGACTGGTTGTTCCTGTTTATATTCATCATTTTTCTCTTTTCTCATTTTTTGACTGAGTAGCTTCTGGTTAGTTTTGTCCTTCAATATATCTTGATTTTGCAAACTATTTCAAGTTCAACTGAGGAATCTCATGTTAGAAGCACTATTCAGCTTTCTAGAGTTATTAGGTTTTTATAAACAGACACTTGCTGAGCTATTATCAAAAAGTTTGGCTTACTCCGGCTTTTTAGCCAATTCTGAGGATCCAATTCCCAGCCAGATATTTTTGTCAAGTCACTCCCTTGAGGTGTACAAAGAGATACTTTCAAGAAAGTATGCATCATTTCTTTGGAAGTCATGATGGATTTGAGTTATTAAAGTTGCAAGTAATTTTAGGTGTTGATTGATTGTATTTTCGTTTTCAATTTTCTCATTTTCAATTACTTTTTCCAACTGAAATATTATTTTACGTCTCGTTTTGAACAACACAACTTATTTTTATTGTCCTATTGGGATTCACAATAAATTCAATAATAACATCAATCCCAACATTATTTGAACAATTTGACATGAAGAGATTAATCACACCCACAAATTACCACTGCCACATTTTAATATTATTTTTGATCTAATAATAGTTCCACAAATTGCCATTATCACATTTAATATTTATATTCAATCCAATAATACTATGTCGCAAGTTAATGTTATTATGTTCAAATATTATCTTCAATCTAACAATTTGATATTTTACCCTACTCATGCAATCATTGTAATATCTACACAAAAACCAATAAACTAAATAACGACCATCTTTTACAATGGAAATAGATAATGGGAATGAAAAATTATAGCTTCTCTAATCTGGCAGTAGTCATATATTAAAATACTAAGCTGGCAGTATCTCAGTAGTTGGCAGCAAAGTGTTCCAACGAACTAAAGTGGCGATACTTTTTACACACTTCCTGTCTTTGCACTACTATTACTAATAAGCATAGTAACCATGCCTATGCTTTCAAGTACGAAAAGAAACCTAATCATTATGTGCCAAATCGTGCCAAATCGAAGCTTGTCGAGTAATTTGTGTCTGGTGTAACTGTCTGTTATGTATTTGCTCGTGCTAGTTTGTAAAGGATGGAAAATTTACTCTTTTGACAGGAACATGTAAAGCATCAGCCAAGTTCCGCGCATTACAGCAATCACTGTATATAGTTCTACTCAATAACCCTCAAGCACGACCAGTGACTTTAATTGCTCACTGCCTCCACATATTGCCCATATTTGAGTCATATTGTGAGGGTTTCAGCCATTTGGTCCTATCGGCTGTTCGTCGTTTTCTGAAAAATGGAAACAATGATGAAGAAGATATCGTGAATGCAAAAATTTGCGCTGCCAAGTTATTTTTGGATATTATTGGTGGTACTCTAGGTCATGATGAAGGGATTCTAATTAAGATTGTTCAAGCTTTTGATGTCAATTTATCGGATGTTGATAAAGTTATCTTTGATCTATCTGTGAAGAAGAATCATGAAGCTGATGCAGCAAAAGTAGTGGTTGAACAATATGTTTTCAAGCTGATAGAACTCCAATCATATATGACTGCTGTTGATTTGTTGATACAGTTCTCCATCTGCCAATCTGGGGAGGCATTTCTACTGAAAATGATCGAATGCCAACAATATAAGCAGCAGAAAAGTGGGCAGCATATATGGGGAGGCAAATGTTGTGTTTGCTTGTCCAGGAATATGTTAACCAGAATCTGTTAAAACCTGCTTATGATATTGTAAAGAAAAATAACTTGCGGCAGGAATTCCCGGAACTCTATCATCAGAGTAAAGAAGGCAAGTAGCTTTTGTTTGTTGCTCAGGATCCTATCATTTGTTTACTTCCGCCATGTTCACTTTATTTGATGAAATAGAAGCCTGAATAATTATTTGGAAGGAGAAGAAGATCATGTTGATTAGTTAATCATTGACCAAGTCTGTTTAGTTAGAGGGTCTAAGATATCCCAATCCTAGATACACCAAGCTAAGTTTAGTGAACTTGATTTTGTTGGATAATTATATATATTTCTCGCGATATAATCATGTATAATTCTTTAGAAAACTCAATCAATATTTTCAAATATTTCTCTTTGGCCCTTAGCAATTGAGGGACGAGATGGTCTTTTCAACCAAATATTAAAAAAGATCCAACAAATTTTTGAGTTGGATTGTCATGTAGCATCTTCCACTATTATTCTGGGCTTGTCCAAGCATCATGGGCCTTAATCAATATAAAGTGAATATTTGATTAGTCCAAATAAAATGATTTATCCTATCTCATCAAGTAAGCTGGACATGGCCTTAGAGTTTATCTTAGATGAGCAGGTCAGGTTCCCAATTTTGGAACTGGCTAGGCTGACAATCTTCTATATGATTACAGCTCATTGAAGAAAGCTGGCAGAAAAAGGTGTCTGGGAGATAGCAGAGGCAAGAGCTAATGGTGATAGACAGCTTCTTGAATATTTGGTAGGTAATTGGGTTGCAAGTGTCCAAATATTTTCTGTGACATGGCTGGAATAGCCTACCGGACTTGATCCTTAGCATTTTGGTGGAGTTGCAAATTACTTATTTTCTTGTCTGAGACAACTTGTTCTTTCTTTTAACTGGCATATCAGTAGCTTGAAAAGTAAGATTTTTTAATGATTGCACTTCCAGTAAAACAATTCACACTGGGGATGTTACTCTTTACTAAAATTAGTTGTATGAAATGAATAGAGGGAAAGTAACAGAAAGTTGGTAACACTTTTATTGTATATGTAGGTCTATTTAGCGATGGAAGCTGGCTACACTGAGAAGGTTGAAGAGCTTTGTGATCGTTATTGCCTCAGAGGTTTCTTAAATTCCAAAGGTATGCTTGAAGAAAAGTTCTAAGTCATTGTTTACAGATTTTAACTACTAGAAAGTAAAACTGAATGCCTAGTGGATATGTCACAGAAGTCTTCAATTGCTGAAACAAGAAGGTATTAATATGTGGCCATGCACCTTGTTGATTGTGCTTTGTTTATGCGATGCCTGTCGCTTTTCTACAGTAGAATCTTAGCTAGAATGGTCCTGTTTATAGTCAATTGCCAGCCTGAATTCCACTATGTGAGAACTCATGAGATGACATTCTTTGATGGTTGAACAAGTGAATACATAAAGCAGAAACTTGAGCTAATGCATAAGCTCATTAGTGTATTGTTTGATATTTTGTTTTCCCTGTAAACTGTCATATTATCCTGGGGTTCTGTAAAAGTTTGCTGGGTAGAGAGGGAGGACTACAAACACACTCCCTCAGGAAAATACAAAATTATTTTCGTTGACTCGGATCTTTTATTTCTTAACCTTTTCTAGCCAATGTTTGACGGGATGTGCATTTAAAAAAAGATGCTAGTTGCTCTTCATGATGCCTTCCTGAGTTTTTCGATTTTTATTTCCACCATCCAGGTGATGGTCTGATGGAGTTCCAATGTGTATGCTGTATACCTTGTATTTCTTTCTCTTTAGCGTAGGCACCTTCGGTTAAATGAGCTCTTTTAGTTCGTCCATCAGAAATGCTTAGTCTTATGGTTAAATTTGATCTCTGATGAGTGTATTGGCCATCACTTTGTTTTGCCAATCTGCTGAAATTTCTCAGGACAACTTATCTATGGTTTTAATAGTTTATGTTTTCATGCTTGTCTGCTTATGCGATCATTCTGCCCTTGGGCCACACTCCTAATATTTTAAAACCATATTGTTTAACTATACTTTATCGACAATTAAATATGTTTCCCTAAATGACAATTTTCCATTCATATACTAGAGAATTTTCTCTGCCGTCCCCCCCCCCCCCCCACACACACACAAAAGCACCCCAAATAAATTCCGGCTTTAATGTGATTAAATTCACAGTGATTACTGCAGGTCTGGTTATGCCTTTATCCATCTCTTGAATTGTAGTTTCTAACAGCGACTTATGAATCTTCAGGGTCGATTCGAATCTTTTTGCAAAGGTCACTACTGAATCTTCATGAATTGTTGTTGAGGATGTCTTTTGGGTTGATGAAGTTCATAGTTTGCGTGATGCAATATGCTACCTCGAGGAATGCAACGTTGTTGGTGTTGACTGTGAATGGAAGCCCTAATTATGAAAAAGGCAGCAAACCAGTAAGGTAAGCCATTTGACTCTTTTTCAATATATTGCTTTTTGGTGTTTCCTCAAAAGAGGTCCCATACAACAGAATATATCACCTTCCCAATGTTGAAATTTATGAACACGAGGCACAATTGAAACATATTGAAATCTAATGGTTCTGAAAAAAGGTTGTTATATATAATTCTGCTTGATTATTTGTTTTCTCTGCTATTTTTTGTTGCGCAAGACTGATTTCTTATATCTTCATTCCTAGTCATAACGGTTGTGTTATGGCATGGTGAAGATTGGTATGTTGTGGCAGTGCAAATGTGCAATTGAATATATATCCTTACTGCATCTTTTTTACTATTAAGACTCTCTTTTTGTATGTGTATAGACACACATGGTATATACATGAGTGAGAGCATGTGTGGTGTACCCGTGGATGTGGATCTCTTTGTGCTGTTGATATGAATTTCTCGAGGCAGAACCTTTAGTATCTGGAGTTTTTCTGCCTTTTGGGTTCTGAAAGCAACAACCTAGTTTTAATTTTGCTTCTATAGATTGTCCTATCTAGTTGTTTTATTATATATCCCTTGTTGCTAACGGTGGATTAAGTGTGTTCTTGAAGTAGGTTCAGGGCCAAGAATTAATTGTCGGGGGCGAAGGGGAACCTCGAGTATGTGAAAGATAAATTTGTTGACTTCTTTTTCTTCTTCTTTTCTTTTCTTTCTTCTTCCTTTTTCTTTTTTCTTTTTCTGGGGGCTGTGGTGGGGGGCGATATTTAATTTTGATAAATAATCATAAATAGTTTCTCTAAGTATTGTATGGGGCGCAGCTGCCCCGCTAGCCCCCCATTGCGTCCGGTTTAATTATTTGGATTATTCACATAGAAGAAACATGTGTGGAGTTGAAACCACATTGAATATTTGTAAGAATGAGAAAATTGGGAGTAGGATTGATGCCAAACGTGCAAAAATTGTAAAACAAGAAACTAATAGAAATGACAAGATTGATAGCTTCAGAGCCTGGGTTGGCAGTCTAAGCTGGAATTACTTGTAATCTGTTCAAGCTAAAAAGACATGCTTCATGAGCACATGATGGCAACGTTGGTGTTATTCTTAAATTGGAGACTTTGTTTAAGCTACACAGAAAAGTATTCTGTTGTTTGTATCTAAATAGGTTATCTCAGTCTGCATGAGCAGTATATATCTCTGGCCATAAACTTGTCCACCGAGGGCCGAATTCATATGCCTATCATTGATATGATTACCCATCTCATGCCCTGCTGCGTGGTGCATCTTACTTTTTTACTCCAAATCAACCCTTTTGTCTTCCAAAGAAGGCAAAGAATTTTCTTTCTTCTCTTTCTTTGCTCCTCCCTGCCTCTCTCTCTCTCTTCGTTTTCCTTTTGTTGTGCCTTTTTTTGTGTGTATGTGTGTTTGAGAGAGAG